>CM051269.1:25916437-26128937 GCA_027921565.1 Artemia sinica
TACATTAGATAACGAAAGGCACGTGAATTAAGGGAAATGATCCTCTCGGAGTTCGGTATATTCTGTGTGTCCCACTTTTTATATAACCCCACGAGTAGAGAGGGGGTCCGACTCCCACGGGGCACTACTGCTGCCACCTACAACTTTTTTACTTAATTTATGCATGTTTTTATGGTTCGTTGTCAGTGAGAATGGAAAAACAGGATTTTTCTCATTTTGATGGTTGTTTCTTGGACGGTTATGAGTGTTGGTCAATTTATTTGATGTTTTTCATGGATGTCAACATCAATTTATGTCTGTTTTATGGTTTTTGTCAGTGAGAATGGAAAAACAGGAATTTTCTCACTTTGATGGATGTTTTCTGGATTATTGAGTCTAATGGGGAACAGGGTCTGACCTCAATTCCCCTTCGTGAATCAATAATTCCCCTTAGAAACAACAAATTAATTCCCCTTTCATGACAAATCAATCAACCATGACATCATCTGTCAGACATTAAAAAACTTCGCCCAGAAACAATTCACCTTGACATCACCTGTCAGATATTAATAAACTTTGCCCTGGAAACAATTCTGGTCGAACTCCAAAGATATTAATAAACTTCGCCCCGGAAACAATTTTCCAAGAGACTTTGGCGAATGTTTTGATCTTAGAGATGAAGAGATTAACGCAGGAAAAGGTTTCTTAGTAATTTCAAATGTGACAGCGCAAGGATGCCAAGAACAAAGGGAACACGATGAAATTACGTTTAGAGATTATTTGGGCGAAACCATTCTAGACATTTTAGGGAATTATTTCGGCGAAACAGTTAGAGACATTTTAAAAGATGATTTTAGAAGATGTTTTAGAAGAGGATTTGAGGGTGAAACTCTGTGGTCGCTATAATACACAAGTTCCATTTGAACAGTGTCGTGAGGTCCCCTACCCCAACCCCAAAGGGCTCCGATCCCCCTACCCCAACCCAAAGGGCTCCGATCCCCCTACCCCAACCCCGAAGGAAGCCCCCGGTCTCCAAAGGGTTCCCTGGCTCCCAAAGGACCACCCGGCCCTCCAGACCCCCAAAGGCAATCCCCGGGCCCCAAAAGAGTCCCCTCCCCATTTTTTAATACTTTTTAAGGCTTTATTATATCATTTCAGAGCAAGTTCCTTTCTTAATGTCCCTCCTAAACCCATTTTACAAGTTGAAGTACCCATCCTTTTCACCCACAACTTTACTTTACAGCTTTTTGGATACCTCAACACCAAGAAACACTTTTCAAAAGGCATTTCAGAGCAAGTTCTTTTCATAATGTCCCTTCTAAACCCATTTTACAAGTTGAAGCATCCTTCCTTTTCACCATCAACTTTACTTTACAGCTTTTTGGATGCCTCAACACCAAGAAATACTTTTCAAAAGACATTTCAGAGCAAGTTCCTTTCTTAATGTCCCTTCTAAACCCATTTTACAAGTTGAAGCATCCATCCTTTTCACCCACAACTATACTTTACAGCTTTTTGGATACCTCAACACCAAGCAATACTTTTCAAAGACCATTTCAGAACAAGTTCTTTTCTTAATGTCCCTCCTAAACCCATTTTCCATGTTGAAGTACCAATCCTTTTCACCCACAACTTTGCTATACTGCCTTTTTGGATACCCCAACACCAAGAAACACTTTTCAAAAGGCATTTCAGAGCAAGTTCTTTTCATAATGTCACTCCTAAACTCATTTTACAAGTTGAAGCATCCATCCTTTTCACCCACAACTTTACATTACAGCTTTTTGGATACCTCAACACCAAGAAACACTTTTCAAAAGGCATTTCAGAGCAAGTTCTTTGCATAATGTCCCTTCTAAACCCATTTTACAAGTTGAAGCATCCTTCCTTTTCACCATCAACATTACTTTACAGCTTTTTGGATACCTCAACACCAAGAAATACTTTTCAAAAGACATTTCAGAGCAAGTTCCTTTCTTAATGTCCCTTCTAAACCCATTTTACAAGTTGAAGCATCCATCCTTTTCACCCACAACTATACTTTACAGCTTTTTGGATACCTCAACACCAAGCAATACTTTTCAAAGACCATTTCAGAACAAGTTCTTTTCTTAATGTCCCTCCTAAACCCATTTTCCATGTTGAAGTACCCATCCTATTCACCCACAACTTTATTATACTGCCTTTTTGGATACCTCAACACCAAGAAACACTTTTCAAAAGGCATTTCAGAGTAAGTTCTTTGCATAATGTCCCTTCTAAACCCATTTTACAAGTTGAAGCATCCTTCCTTTTCACCCACAACTTTACTTTACAGCTTTTTGGATACCTCAACACCAAGAAACACTTTTCAAAAGACATTTCAGAGCAAGTTCCTTTCTTAATGTCCCTTCTAAACCCATTTTACAAGTTGAAGCATCCATCCTTTTCACTCACAACTTAGTTATAGGTAAGAGTTTGAAGTTTTACCTTAGAGACTTAGCTTAGAGTTTTAGTTTGGTTTAGTTTTAGTTAAAAGTTTAGAGTTTTTTAGCTGTGAGTCTTAGCTTAGAGTTTTTGTTAGAGTTCTAGTTTAGTTTAGTTTTAGTTAAGAGTTTAGAGTTTTTAGCTTAGAGTCTTAGCTTAGAGTTTTATTTAGAGTTCTAGTTTAGTTTAGTTTAGTTACAGTTAAGAATTTAGAGTTTTAGCTTAGAGTCATAGCTTAGAATTTTACATAAAGTTGTAGTTTGGTTAAGTTTTAGTTAAGAGTTTCGAGTTTTAGCTTAGAGTCTTAGCTTAGAGTTTTTCTTAGAGTTCTAGTTTAGTTTAGTTTTAGTTAAGAGTTTAGAGTTTTACCTTAGAGTCTTAGCTTAGAGTTTTAGTTAGAGTTGAAGTTTAGTGTAGTTACAGTTAAGAATTTAGAGTTTTAGCTTAGAGTCATACCTTAGAGTTTTACTTAAAGTTTTAGTTTGGCTAAGTTTTAGTTAAGAGTTTCGAGTTTTAGCTTAGAGTCTTAGCTTAGAGTTTTTTTGTTAGAGTTCTAGTTTAGTTTAATTTTAGTTAAGAGTTCGATGTTTTACCTTTGAGTTTCAGTTAGAGTTCTAGTTTAGTTTAGTTTTAGTTAAGAGTTTGGTGTTTTACCTTAGAGTCTTAACTTAGAGTTTTAGTTAGAGTTCTAGTTTACTTTAGTTTTAGTTAAGAGTTTAGAATTTTAGCTTAGAGTTTTTGTTAGAGTTCTAGTTTATTTTAGTTTTAGTTAAGAGTTTAGAGTTTTTAGCTTAGAGTCTTAGCATAGAGTTTTTGTTGAAGTTCTAGTTTAGTTTAATTTTAGTTAAGAGTTTGATGTTTTACCTTTGAGTTTCAGTTAGAGTTCTAGTTTAGTTTAGTTTTAGTTAAGAGTTTGGTGTTTTACCTTAGAGTCTTAACTTAGAGTTTTAGTTAGAGTTCTAGTTTACTTTAGTTTTAGTTAAGAGTTTAGAATTTTAGCTTAGAGTCTTAGCTTACAGTTTTTGTTGAAGTTATAGTTTAGTTTAGTTTTAGTTAATAGTTTAGAGTCATAGCTTATAATTTTACATAAAGTTGTAGTTTGGTTAAGTTTTAGTTAAGAGTTTCGAGTTTTAGCTTAGAGTCATAGCTTAGAGTTTTTGTTAGAGTTGAAGTTTAGTTTAGTAATAGTTAAGAGTTTAAAGTTTTAGCTTAGAGTCTTAGCTTAGAGTTTTTGTTACAGTTCTAGTTTAGTTTACATATAGTTAAGAGTTTGGAGTTTTACCTTAGAAACTTAGCTGAGAGTTTTAGTTTAGTTTAGTTTTAGTTAAGAGTTTAGAGTTTTTTAGCTTAGAGTCTTAGCTTAGAGTTTTTGTTAGAGTTCTAGTTTAGTTTAGTTTTAGTTAAGAGTTTGGTGTTTTACCTTAGAGTCTTAGCTTAGAGTTTTAGTTAGAGTTCTAGTTTAGTTTAGTTTTAGTTAAGAGTTTAGAATTTTAGCTTAGAGTCTTAGCTTAGAGTTTTTGTTAGAGTTCTAGTTTATTTTAGTTTTAGTTAAGAGTTTAGAGTTTTTAGCTTAGAGTCTTAGCTTAGAGTTTTTGTTGAAGTTCTAGTTTAGTTTAGTTTTAGTTAATAGTTTAGAGTTTTAGCTTAGAGTCTTAGCTTAGAGTTTTTGTTAGAGTTGAAGTTTAGTTTAGTAATAGTTAAGAGTTTAGAGTTTTATCTTAGAGTCTTAGCTTAGAGTTTTTGTTGAAGTTCTAGTTTAGTTTAGTTAAGAGTTTTGAGTTCTACCTTAGAGTCTTAGCTTAGAGCTTTACTTAGAGTTGAAGTTTAGTTTAGTTATAGTTAAGGGTTTAGAGTTTTAGCTTGGAGTCTTAGCTTACAGTTTTAGTTAGAGTTCTAGCTTAGTTTAGTTTTAGTTAAGAGTTTAGAGTTTTACCTTAAAGTCTTAGCTTAGAGTTTTATTTAGAGTTCTAGTTTAGTTTAGTTTTAGTTAAGAGTTTTGAGTTTTATCTTAAAGTCTTAGATTAGAGTTTTAGTTATGGTTGAAGTTTCGTTTAGTTTAGTTATAGTTAAGAGTTTATAGTTTTAGCTTAGAGTCTTAGCTTAGAGTTTTAGTTAGAGTTATTGTTTAGTTTAGTTTTAGTTAAGAGTTATAGCTTAGAGGTTTAGCCTAGAATCTTAGCTTAGAGATTTAGTTAGAGTTGAAGTTTAGTCTAAACTAGCATAATCACAAAATTACACAATATTGCATAGAAATACCAAAACCATAGGTTAGATTAGGCTAGGTTAGAGGTTAGTTTTCTCCACGTTTAAGTTAGGTTAGATTAGATTAGCTTATCATGAGCGCTCATGATAAGCTAACCTAATCTAACTGGTACAAAGTCGACATGGGGGGATTTTCCGGAGAGTATGGTTACGTTAGGTTAGCTAAGTTAGACTAGGCTAGCTAGTAAACATCTCTCCATGTTTAATTTAGGTTAGGTTAGGCTAGATTAAGTTATGTTAGGTTAAGTTAGGTTAGGTTAGGTTAGCCTACGTACGCGCGCGTATGTAGGCTAACCTAACTTAACCTAACATAACTTAATCTAGCCTAACCTAACCTAACTTGAACCTGGAGAGATGTTTACTAGCTAACCTAGCCTAACTTAGCTAACCTAACCTAACCTAACCATAGTCGCCGGAAAATCCCCCCATGTCGACTTTGTACCAGTTAGATTAGGTTAGCTTATCATGAGCGCTCATGATAAGCTAATCTAATCTAACCTAACTTAAACGTGGAGAAACCTAACCTCTAACCTAACCTAATCTAACCTATGGTTTTGGTATTTCTATGCAATATTGTGTAATTTTGTGGTTATGCTAGTTTAGACTAAATTTCAACTCTAACTAAATCTCTAAGCTAAGATTCTAGGCTAAACCTCTAAGCTATAGCTCTTAACTAAAACTAAACTAAACAATAACTCTAACTAAAACTCTAAGCTAAGACTCTAAGCTAAAACTATAAACTCTTAACTATAACTAAACTAAACGAAACTTCAACCATAACTAAAACTCTAATCTAAGACTTTAAGGTAAAACTCAAAACTCTTAACTAAAACTAAACTAAACTAGAACTCTAAATAAAACTCTAAGCTAAGATTTTAAGGTAAAACTCTAAACTCTTAACTAAAACTAAACTAAACTAGAACTCTAACAAAAACTCTAAGCTAAGACTCTAAGCTAAAACTCTAAACTCTTAACTATTACTAAACTAAAATTCAACTCTAAGTAAAGCTCTAAGCTAAGACTCTAAGGTAGAACTCAAAACTTTTAACTAAACTAAACTAGAACTTCAACAAAAACTCTAAGCTAAGACTCTAAGATAAAACTCTAAACTCTTAACTAAAACTAGACTAAACTAGAACTCTATGTAAAACTCTAAGCTAAGACTCTAAGCTAAAAACTCTAAATTCTTAACTATGACTAAACTAAACTTCAACTTCAACAAAAACTCTAAGCTATGACTCAATGATAAAACTCTTAACTAAACTAAACTAGAACTCTATCAAAAACTCTAAATTATGACTCAAAGCTATAAAACTAAATTCTTAACTATAACTAAACTAAACTTCAACTCTAACTATAACTCTAAGCTAAGACTCTAAGCTAAAACTCTAAACTCTTAACTAAAACTAAACTAAACTAAAACTCTAACAAAAACTCTAAGCTAAGACTCTAAGCTAAAACTATAAACTCTTAACTAAAACTAAACTAAACTAGAGCTTCAACAAAAACTATAAGCTAAGACTCTAAGCTAAAAACTCTAAACTCTTAACTAAAACTAATCTAAACTAGAACTCTAACAAAAACTCTAAGCTAAGACTCTATGCTAAAATTCTAAACTCTTAACTAAAACTTAACCAAACTATAACTTTAAGTAAAACTCTAAGCTATGACTCTAAGGTAAAACACCAAACTCTTAACTAAAAATAAACTAAACTAGAACTCTAACAAAAACTGTAAGCTAAGACTCTAAGCTTAAAAACTCTAAACTCTTAACTAAAACTAAACTAAACTAAAACTCTAAGCTAAGTCTCGAAGGTAAAACTCCAAACGCTTAACTATATCTAAACTAAACTAGAACTCTAACAAAAACTCCAAGCTAAGACTCTAAGCTAAAACTCTAAACTCTTAACTATTACTAAACTAAACTTCAACTCTAACAAAAACTCTAAGCTAAGACTCTAAGCTAAAACTCTAAACTATTAAATAGAACTAAACTAAACTAGAACTTCAACAAAAACTCTAAGCTAAGACTCTAAGCTAAAAACTCTAAACTCTTAACTAAAACTAAAATAAACTAGAACTCTAACGAAAACTCTAAGCTAAGACTCTAAGCTAAAAATCTAAACTCTTAACTATAACTAAACTAAACTAGAACTCTAGCTAAAACTCTAAGCTAAGACTCTAAGGTAAAACACTAAACTCTTAACTAAAAGTAAACTAAACTAGAACTCTAGCTGAAACTCAAAGGTAAAACATCAAATTCTTAACTAAAATTAAACTAAACTAGAACTCTAACAAAAACTCTAAGCTAAGACTCTAACGTAAAACTCTAAACTCTTAACTAAAACTAAACTAAACTAGAACTCTAACAAAAACTTTAAGCTAAGACTCAGCTAAAACTCGAAACTCTTAACTAGAACTTAACCAAACTATAACTTTAAGTAAAACTCTAAGCTATGACTCTAAGCTAAAACTCTAAATTCTTAACTGTAACTAAACTAAACTTTAACTCTAACTAAAACTCTAAGCTAAGACTCTATGGTAAAACTCTAAACTCTTAACTAAAACTAAATTAAACTAGAACTCTAAATAAAACTAAGCTAAGACTCTAAGCTAAAAACTCTAAACTCTTAACTAAAACTAAACTAAACTAGAACTCTAATTAAAACTCTAAGTCTAAGTTAAAACTCTAAACTAAAACTAAACTAAACTAGAACTTCAACAAAAACTCTAAACTAAGACTCTGAGCTAAAAACACTAAACTCTTAACTGAAACTAAACTAAACTAGAACTCTAACAAAAACTCTAAGCTGAGACTCTAAGCTAAAACTCTAAACTCTTAAGTAAAACTAAACTAAACTAAAACTCTAAGCTAAGTCTCTAAGGTAAAACTCCAAACTCTTCACTATAACTAAACTAAACTAGAACTCTAACAAAAACTCTAAGCTAAGACTCTAAGCTAAAACTCTAAACTCTTAACTAAAACTAAACTAAACTAGAACTCTAACAAAAGCTCTAAGCTAAGACTCTAAGCTAAAACTCTAAACTCTTAACTAAAACTAAACTAAACTAGAACTCTAATTAAAATTCTAAGTCTAAGCTAAAACTCTAAACTAAACTAAAACTTCAACAAAAAACTCTAAACTAAGACTCTAAGCAAAAAACTCTAAACTCTTAACTAAAACTAAACTAAACTAGAACTCTAACAAAAACTTTAAGATAAGACTCTAAGCTAAAACTCTAAACTCTTAACTAAAACTAAACTAAACTAAAACTCTAAGCTAAGTCTCTAAGGTAAAACACCAAACTCTTAACTATAACTAAACTAAACTAGAACTCTAACAAAAACTCTAAGCTAAGACTCTAAGCTAAAACTTTAAACTCTTAACGATTACTAAACTAAACTAGAACTCTAACACAAACTATAAGCTAAGACCCTAAGCTAAAACTCTAAACTCTTAACTAGAAGTAAACTAAACTAGAACTCTAACAGAAACTCGTAAGACTCTAAGCTAAAACTCTAAACTCTTAACTAAAACTAAACTGAACTAGAACTCTAACTAAGACTCTAAGCTATGACTTTAAGGTAAAACTGTAAACTCTTAACTATAACTTTACTAAACTATAACTTTAACTAAAACTCTAAGCTATGACTCTAAGCTAAAACTCTAAATTCTTAACTATAACTAAACTAAACTAGAACTCTAACTAAAACTCTAAGCTAAGACTCTAAGGTAAAACTCTAAACTATTAACTAAAACTAAACTAAACTAGAACTCTAACAAAAACTCTAAGTAAGACTCTAAGTTAAAACTCAAACTCTTAACTAAAACTTAACTAAACTACAACTTGAAGTAAAACTCTAAGCTATGACTCTAAGCTAAAATTCTAAATTCTTAACTGTAACTAAACTAAACTTCAACTCTTACTAGAACTCTAAGCCAAGACACTATGGTAAAACTCTAAACTCTTAACTAAAACTAAACTAAACTAGAACTCTAACTAAAATTCTAAGCTAAGACTCTAAGCTAAAACTCTAAACTCTTAACTAAAACTAAACTAAACTAGAACTCTAACAAAAACTCCAAGCTAAGACTCTTAACTATTACTAAACTAAACTAAAACTTCAACAAAAACTCTATGCTAAGACTCTAAGCTAAAAACTCTAAACTCTTAACTGAAACTAAACTAAACTAGAACTCTAACAAAAACCCTAAGCTAAGACTATATGCTAAAATTCTAAACTCTTAACTAAAACTAAACTAAACTAGAACTCTAACTAAAACTCTAAGCTATGACTCTAAGGTAAAACACCAAACTCTTAACTAAAACTAAACTAAACTAGAACTCTAACAAAAACTCTAAGCTAAGACTCTAAGCTAAAAACTCTGAACTCTTAACTAAAACTAAACTAAACTAAAACTCTAAGCTAAGTCTCTAAGGTAAAACTCCAAACTCTTAACTATATCTAAACTAAACTAGAACTCTGACAAAAACTCTAAGCTAAGACTCTAAGCTAAAACTCTAAACTCTTAACTATTACTAAACTAAACTTCAACTCTAACAAAAACTCTAAGCTAAGACTCTAAGCTAAAACTCTAAACTATTAACTAAAACTAAACTAAACTAGAACTTCAACAAAAACTCTAAGCTAAGACTCTAAGCTAAAAACTCTAAACTCTTAACTAAAACTAAAATAAACTAGAACTCTAACAAAAACTCTAAGCTAAGACTCTAAGCTAAAATTCTAAACTCTTAACTAAAACTAAACTAAACTAGAACTCTAACTAAAACTCTAAGCTAAGACTGTAAGGTAAAACACCAAACTCTTAACTAAAACTAAACTAAACTAGAACTCTAACAAAAACTCTAAGCTAAGACTCTAAGCTAAAAAACTCTAAACTCTTAACTAAAACTAAACTAAACTAAAACTCTAAGCTAAGTCTCTAAGGTAAAAGTCCAAACTCTTAACTATATGTAAACTAAACTAGAACTCTAACAAAAACTCTAAGCTAAGAATCTAAGCTAAAACTCTAAACTCTTAACTATTACTAAACTAAACTTCAACTCTAGCAAAAACTCTAAGCTAAGACTCTAAGCTAAAACTCGAAACTCTTAACTAAAACTTAACCAAACTACAACTTTATGTAAAATTCTAAGCTATGACTCTAAACTATTAACTAAAACTAAACTAGAACTTCAACAAAAACTCTAAGCTAAAACTCTAAGCTAAAAACTCTAAACTCTTAACCAAAACTAAAATAAACTAGAACTCTAACAAAAACTCTAAGCTAAGACTCTAAGCTAAAATTCTAAACTCTTAACTAAAACTAAATTAAACTAGAACTTTAACTAACACTCTAAGTTAAGACTCTAAGGTAAAACACCAAACTCTTAACTAAAACTAAACTAAACTAGAACTCTAACTGAAACTCAAAGGTAAAACATCAAACTCTTAACTAAAATTAAACTAAACTAGAACTCTAACAAAAAAACTCTAAGCTAAGACTCTAAGCTAAAACTCAAAACTCTTAACTAAAACTTAGCCCAACTAAAACTTTAAGTAAAACTCTAAGGTATGACACTAAGCTAAAACTCTAAATTCTTAACTGTAACTACACTAAACTTCAACTCTAACTAAAACTCTAAGCTAAGACTCTAAGGTAAAACTAAACTCTCAACTAAAACTAAACTAGAACTCTAACAAAAACTCTAAGCTAAGACTCTAAGCTAAAACTTGAAACTCTTAACTAAAAATTAACCAAACTACAACCTTGTGTAAAATTCTAAGCTATGACTCTAAGCTAAAACTCTAAATTCTTAACTGTAACTAAACTAAACTAAACTAAAACTCTAAATAAAACTCTAAGCTAAGACTCTAAGCTAAAAACTCTAAACTCTTAACTAAAACTAAACTAAACTAGAACTCTAACAAAAACTCTAAGCTAAGACTCTAAGCTAAAACTCTAAACTTTTAACTAAAACTAAACCAAACTAAAACTCTAAGCTAAGTTTCTAAGGTAAAACTTCAAACTCTTACCTATAACTAAGTTGTGGGTGAAAAGGATGGATGCTTCAACTTGTAAAATGGGTTTAGAAGGGACATTAAGAAAGGAACTTGCTCTGAAATGTCTTTTGAAAAGTATTTCTTGGTGTTGAGGTATCCAAAAAGCTGTAAAGTAAAGTTGTGGGTGAAAAGGATGGATTCTTCAATTTGTAAAATGGGTTTAGGAGTGACATTATGAAAAGAACTTGCTCTGAAATGCCTTTTGAAAAGTTTTTCTTGGTGTTGAGGTATCCAAAAAGGCAGTATAGTAAAGTTGTGGGTGAAAAGGATTGGTACTTCAACATGGAAAATGGGTTTAGGGGGGACATTAAGAAAAGAACTTGTTCTGAAATGGTCTTTGAAAAGTATTGCTTGGTGTTGAGGTATCCAAAAAGCTGTATAGTATAGTTGTGGGTGAAAAGGATGGATGTTTCAACTTGTAAAATGGGTTTAGAACGGACATTAAGAAAGGAACTTGCTCTGAAATGTCTTTTGAAAAGTATTTCTTGGTGTTGAGGTATCCAAAAAGCTGTAAGGTAAAGTTGTGGGTGAAAAGGAAGGATGCTTCAACTTGTAAAATGGGTTTAGAAGGGACATTATGAAAAGAACTTGCTCTGAAATGCCTTTTGAAAAGTGTTTCTTGGTGTTGAGGTATCTAAAAAGCTGGTGTTGAGGTATCTTGAAAAGTTTTTCTTGGTGTTGAGGTATCCAAAAAGGCTGTATAGTAAAGTTGTGGGTGAAAAGGATGGGTACTTCAACATGGAAAATGGGTTTAAGGGGGACATTAAGAAAAGAACTTGTTCTGAAATGGTCTTTGAAAAGTATTGCTTGGTGTTGAGGTATCCAAAAAGCTGTATAGTATAGTTGTGGGTGAAAAGGATGGGTACTTCAACTTGTAAAATGGGTTTAGGAGGGACATTAAGAAAGGAACTTGCTCTGAAATGATATAATAAAGCCTTAAAAAAGTATTAAAAAATGGGGAGGGGACTCTTTGGGGGCCCGGGGATGGCCTTTGGGGGTCTGGAGGGCCGGGTGGTCTTTTGGGAGCCTGGGGACCCTTTGGGGACCTGGGGCTTCCTTCGGGGTTGGGGTAGGGGGATCGGAGCCCCTTGGGTTGGGGTAGGGGGATCGGAGCCCTTTGGGGTTGGGGTAGGGGACCTCACGACACTGTTCAAATGGAACTTGTGTATTATAACGACCAGAGAGTTTCACCCTCAAATCCTCTTCTAAAACATCTTCTAAAATCATCTTTTAAAATGTCTCTAACTGTTTCGCCGAAATAATTCCCTAAAATGTCTAAAACGGTTTCGCCTAAATAATCTCTAAACGTAATTTCATCATGTTCCCTTTGTTTTTGGCATCCCTGCGCTGTCACATTTGAAATTACTAAGAAAACTTTTCCTGCGTTAATCTCTTCATCTCTAAGATCAAAACATTCGCCAGAGTTTCTTGGAGAATTGTTTCCGGGGCGAAGTTTATTAATATCTTTGGAGTTCGACCAGAATTGTTTCCAGGGCAAAGTTTATTAATATCTGACAGTTGATGTCAAGGTGAATTGTTTCTGGGCGAAGTTTTTTAATGTCTGACAGATGATGTCATGGTTGATTGATTTGTCATGAAAGGGGAATTAATTTGTTGTTTCTAAGGGGAATTATTGATTAACGAAGGGGAATTGAGGTCATTGACCCTGTTCCCCATTAGACTCAATAATCCAGAAAACATCCATCAAAGTGAGAAAATTCCTGTTTTTCCATTCTCACTGACAAAAACCATAAAACAGACATAAATTGATGTTGACATCCATGAAAAACTTCAAATAAATTGACCAACACTCATAACCGTCCAAGAAACAACCATCAAAATGAGAAAAATCCTGTTTTTTCATTCTCACTGACAACGAACCATAAAAACATGCATAAATTATGTAAAAAAGTTGTAGGTGGCAGCAGGGGTGACTCGTGGGAGTCGGACCCCCCTCTCTACTCCCACGCAACTAAAGCTCATTAATAATGTTCGACTTTTAATGATATTTGACTTTTTGACTACATCGGAAGCCTACTGATACCTACTACATCTTGCTTAAATGTCTATCACAATTGATCAAACCTGTGGCTAAGTGCACAAATGTTTATATTGTTAGGCTAAGCTTTAATTATTGACCTTGGATTGAAATTCTAGTTTTAAGTAATATTTCTCTCTAGCACTCCGATGTTCATTTACTAATGCTGTATTTGCAAGCTTACAAGTTAGCGCAGTGTCTTCAATGTAATTTCCAATAAATTTGGTAGATCCATTTGCGATAACAGTGCACAAATCCATGGACTTTGGACTTGTTTTTTTTAATCAAATATTTGATTTTTGTAAAAATATAGGGTATCTGTTGCTAAAAAACAGGAGACATTCCCTTATAGATACTGCTCCAATTTTCATACCTGTACTTGTATCGGCGTTTTTCAACTAAGAAAGTCGTTGGCTTTTGTTTTTTAGTTTAAAGACCAACACCAACTGCACAACAATCATTAATACATAACCCTCATTATGGTAAAAGAATATTGACTTCGATAAGTGTCCACATTAGGTACCAATGAATATGTTAAAAAAATAAAACATTATCGTTTTTATCTTTATTATCTTTATAATAAAGTTTATTATTCCGTTTGTATTCATCAAAAGATAACCGCCCCATTTTTGTACAGTAAAATCTCTTTTGCATAGCTAATTTTCAGTTTTCCTACCGTCCAACCTTAAAGACCCTCATTATGGTAAAAGAATATTGACTTCGACAAGTGTCCGCTTTAAGTACCAATGAGTATATTAAAAAAATAAAAGATTATCGTTTTTTCTTTATTATCTTTATAATAAAGTTTATTATCCCGTTTGTATTCATCAAAAGATAACCGCCCCATTTTTGTACAGTAAAATCTCTTCTGCATAGCTAATTTTCAGTTTTCATACCGTCCGACCTTAAAGACTAATACCAACGACACAACAATCATTAATACAATTATTAATACATAATCCTCATTATGGTAAAAAAATATTGACTTCAACAAGTGTCCACATTAAGTTATCGTAAGCAAATACTTGTCGTGGGCGTAAACTGTTCTAAACTCTGTTTGGTTCATTAAATAAAATTAATACTGAAACCTAGAACCTTTTAGATGTTCGATCTAAAAGACTGAACGATTTTTCCCCTAAAAACTGCACCGATTGGAAAAATTCAATGCGCACCCGCCTTTAAAAAGCGCCAAAATGGCGCAAATACGCTTCATCTGACCACTCTGGTTCGATAGACTAAATTCCATCTTACTGGTATAACCTACTTCTAACTTGGTTGGCATTGCTCTGAACTTAAGACCACGACGCAATTTTAAAGGTAGATTTAATCAAACGCGCAAAATTGTTAAATCCTGCTAACAAGTATCCTTGAAGTTTTATTCAACCTTAGGAGGGTGGGTGGATCTAAAGTTTTCAGGTTGATTTTTTTTAATTTCTGGATGAACGACATTCTTTGACCAAAAATGTTATGTCTGCATAAAAATTGAGATGAATTTCAAGACTTGTTTTGGAAAGATTTGTATTTGTAGAAAAAAGAACAAATAGGTATGGTATCCAAATTCAGTACTTCAAACTTATGTAATGTTATGTAGGCTACCTTCAAACAAGAAATAATATCACTGAAAACCGGCTTTTTTAGATAAAAGTTGGTTCTAAAATGGCTTTAGCTGCAGTCTCGGTAGGTCCATCTCAACCCAAAATTTCTAAAAATTAATTTCTACTGTCTGAAAATTAACTTGTACTGCGTAGAAACAGATCTATTTTGCAAATTTCAATCTGTAAGGCTGAGTGACCTGAAATTGACCTGCCTAAAATGAAAACCAGCAAGCACTTTTTCGAAAAGTTGACTTAAAGTCTCACTGAAATCTTTACTCAATGTTAGGTGTTCAAAGTTAACTATATAGCGGGAAACTAATAATAAGAAGTAAAAGTTGTTGCCTGGCAGTTTTCGCTCAATCGTTCCTCAAAAGCTTCTATTAGATTTTCTTCGGAGTCAATAGCGGCTCCTTAATTTTTGCTATGGTAATAAATGCTGTTTACTGTATGTATATATTTACGTGTGTGGGAATTAATAGAGTAAATTATTGAGAACAAAGTATGTTAAGGGCTTAAAATAATGATTTTTATGTTTATTAAGTTTTTAGTATTGTATTTTAATATTTTTATTGACACATTGAAACTGTTTTAAGCTTGAAGTCCTGCGCAGTTTGCTGCTTTGATATTGCCTTAATATATCGCTGAATGTGGTTATTTTTTTTTTAACTTACTGAACCCATGGAGAGAAAATTATCTCTCCTTGATTATGTTTTTTTTGATTTGACAAAGTTCACGATATTTTTATATAAATGAGGCATCAAATAGCATTTTATAGGGGTTAGTCTTAAGGTTCCTCAGTGAGCCTTTAAAGATATTGGGATTGTTTACTATTTTCATTAACTCGTCTTAGTGCTGACTCACCTGAGTTTCATATATTTGCTGAACCCTTTTCGTTAACCCCACCTATTTGACACTGTGCTTAACTTTGACGAATTTTATAGGATTTTCAGCCATAGTCATAATTTCATCTCAGTAATTTTATCAGAAATAAAACTTATATAACATTCGGCAGATTCAATCGTATTTGAAGGAGCCAGGACCATAAAAGAACTATTTAGAAATTTTTGGCCTCAACTATCACAACTTCTATAACCCTAAGTACAAAGGACATCAACATTAAAGCATTTGTTGTCACCTGTACCAGTATTAGATTTATTTATACCAGACAGCTGTAATTTTCTAGGGTTATCCTTCGGTTGTTTTAAAATTAAGGAGTTTTTAGGGGAGTACCACATTTATGCCAGTGTTCAGAGTTGCCACCGCTGGTGATTTATCACCAGATCTGGTGATTTTTCATCCTCCTGGTGATTTTTCTGGTGAGTTTCTTGAATCTGGCGATTTCTGGCGATTTTCTTTTTTAATCTGGTGATTTCTGGCGATTTTCATTTAATTTGGTAATTTTTTTTTTACAAAATTGGTTGACATTCCATGCATGATTGGTTCCGCTGTCTTACTGAAGTGAAATAATCAGTGACTTTCATATTTTATGTCTTGTTTTTATTCGTTATTTCTAAAGAGTGTCGTTATTTTGGGCTTCTGTGTATCCTTTTAGCTTGGGAATCGGCTTCCCCATGATTACAAATTTTAATTTATAAATACATATATGTGTGTCCCATGTGTGATAAAAACGGACTGAGACTCAGGAACGAAAAAAAAATCTCAGGTAAGGAAAGCATAGTCCCACATAAACATAGATTCAGCAGTCTAGGCTAGGTCCTTTTCAAGGGACTTAACAGTCTCAAGAAACAAGGGGGCTCAGTCTCAAGGGGCTCTCGTCTAAGGAACCAGGGAAATAAGATTTATCACCGCTTGTCTGATATTTCAGCCTAGACTTGACCCACGACAATTTTCCAGAAGTGAAAAAAAATATATAAGATATTGACACCATTTGAGTCGTCTTTTTCAGAGCCAAAGTTTACCACTAAGGATATAACTATGGCAGGGGGATTAAAAACGCTCATAAGCAAATGAAATTTGATTTGAGGACAAAAGAGGATTATTCGGGTTATTCTCTTCAATGGAAACCTAGAAAAAAGAAAAAGAAAAGATTTTGCAAAGTAAAGACAAAGAAAAGTATAATAGTAGTTAAATAAATAAAAAGGCTCTTCATGTCCAGTAACAGGATTTTACGTAACAATTTCAGTCTTTGCCTGGAATTCCAGTCTTAGGTATTAATTCTCTTCCTTCTTGAGCAGTTGACGGCCTTTGAAAAACATAATGTCTTAGTTCAGGGTGCCCAACGCGTCTTTTTGGTGTAAAGCTTATCATTATTGACCACCAATTTCTGGTGATTTTTTTGGTGATTTTTGTGAAATACTGGTGATTTCTGGTGATTTTTCTTGGTGAAAATCTGGTGATTTCTGGTGATTTTCCATTTGACAGCGCTTTTCGTGTCATATTTCCGATGTGCTGATTCCCAACGACAATATTACTTTACCTTCAAAGAAAAGCTAAACCTTCTTAAGCTTGTTGGTGCCTTGTGTTTTTTAGCCATTTTTTCAGAATCTTCCATCCACGTCTATTATTTTTAAATTCGGCGCCCGCTGCTACAAATAACTGCATAACTGCATATGTGGTCTTTTTCATTAGAAACTGAATTACCGATTGTTCATAGTTTCTGTAGATTTTTTTATGTGTAGTTGTGTAAGTTTCCACTTGACCAGTTCCGACAATCAGCTTTTTTCTCACTGACCTTTGTAATGTAAAGAGGTGGGGTGTTAAGGCTGTGATAACCCCATCCACATTAGTGTGAATGTTGGCTCATTCAAGTTTTAATTTATTGTTGATTATGTGGCTAAATGCTTTAGATTTCTTTGACTACTATCCGTTAATATGTCTGAACATTGATTTGCGCACTTGTCAAACAGTTCGTGGTAACGAACTGTAAGTAAGGAGTGACCCGGCTTAATAGTAACCGAAACTCTAAAAAACGGAATTTCGATACCAGTAGATACATCAAAAGAATTGGATTGTACGCTGGTTTCAACTACATAAGTTTCATCAAGTTTAGTCTTACCCATCAAAAGTTACGAGCCTGAAAAAATTTGCCTTATTTTCGAAAAAAAGGGGGAAACACCCCCTAAAAGTGGTAGAATCTTTATGAAAATCACACCATCAGATTACGTGTATCAGAAAACTCTATTGTAGAGGTTTCAAGCTCCTATCTGCAAAAATGTGCAATTTTGTATTTTTTGCCAGAAGAAAGATCACGGATGCGTTTTTATTTGTTTGTTGTGTTTTTTGTTCCAGGGGTGATCATATCGATCCGGTGGTCCTGGAATATCGTGAGAGGACTCATTCGAACGGAAATTAAAAGTTCTAGTGCTCTTTTTAAGTGACCAAAAGATTGGAGGGCAACTAGGCCCCCTCCCACGCTCATTTTTTCCCGAAGTCATCTGATCAGAATTTTGAGATGAATTCATCCCCCAAAGTACCCAGGGGAAGGGCTGCAAGCTATGAACTTTGGCCATTGTTGACAAATAGTATTGGTTATTGGGAAGTATTCATACGTTTTCAGGAGGGAGTTTTTCTGGTGATGAGGGTTGGAGGAAGGGGTTACGTGGGAGGATCTTTCCGTGGAGGATATTTTCATGGGGGAAGGGACAATTCTATGAAGGGGGTGCTGGATTCCCAAGCATTATTTAACAAACGATCAGATATTAAATAAAAAACAATTTTTTTATTAAACTGAAAGTAAGGAGCAACATTAAAACTTAAAACGAAAAGAGATTATTTGTGTATATGAGGGGGTTTGCCCCCTAGTCAATACCTCGCTGTTTATACTAAAGTTTTCTTTAGTACTTTCAAAAGAGCTATATATTCTAATTAAACGGCCTTTGTGATTCAGAGGTTTGTGATTCGAACAAACTTCGATCGTATCATATCTGTCGTATCTGTCGTATCGTACGAAATAACATAAAAAAAGTAAAATTTCTATGCAAATTTCGTTTTAATTATTCATGTACGGTGAGTCAAAGTCAAAGCTGCATTAATTCAAAAACGTTCAGAAATTAAATAAAAAGACAAGTTTTTTTTTAACTGAAAGTAAGGAGCGACATTAAAACTTTAAACGAACAGAAATTATTCTGTATATGAAAGGGGCTGTCCCCTCCTCAACGCCTCGCTCTTTACGCTAAAGTTTGACTCTTTGTCAAAACTCTGTTTTTTAAAACAATAAGAAACTTTTGCGTAAAGAGCGAGGCGTTGAGGAGGGGACAACCCCTTTCATAAACGGAATAATTTCTGTTCGTTTTAAGTTTTAATGTCACTCCTTACTTTCAGTTAGGGGGCTACATTTAGGCCCTAGGGATCATTGATCAGTCCCTGGAATTGTGTTTTATTTGTGTGTTTATATTCAGTAAAGTCGAAGTCAAAGTTAAAAAAGCTTGTGTTTTTTTTTTCATTTAATCTCTAAAAAAAAAATCGAACTTACCTATGATAATTTATGTTTTTCTCAAGTTTGACTTGATTGGCTACTGCAATGCTGTTCTTTTATGTTTTATTTCACCATTAATAGTAATTCTTTTTTATTTAAAGTATTTATCTTACATAAGATAATTTACGATTGTTTTAAGTTTATTAGAACTAAAATATATATAATCTTAACAGATTCTATCGTATTTGTGGATGATTTGAATCCACCAGGGCCAAAAAGACAAGTGCCATGCAGATTTCTTGGAAGAAAACCTGGGCTTTGCCAGTTTCTGGTGGCGTGTCCTCAACTATCTCAGCTTCTGGAATTTCCCACCGGCGAGCATTTGCAAATCCTACAGCAGTCCTTATGTGGATATATGAATAGTTCTCCAAGGGCAAGTATTATTCATCCATGTAGGTCTTGGGTATGCTTTTTATCTGATTTATCGTTTATATCAGTTATGTAATGTCTCTAACAATGGTAAACATTCATAGGAGGGGGGTGTGTGTGTGACCGTGCCTTATTGCAAAAAAGGACCAGTTGTGAACATGAACTGGAAAACGAAGCTGCCTCACAAGGCCGTCTGCTCAGGACTATTAAAAACGTCGACCAAGGAAGTAAATCATTTGAAAACTCGAAGAAATGGATAAATCCTAGTGGTCTAACTTTCCCTTCTTTGTACACCTATGCTGTTCTTACTGTACCAAAAGTTACACTTGAATGTAAAAAGAAAAAAAAAAGAAAAAAAATACTGTTAAGAATCTTGCAGCTCCATAGCACCTTTTCATGAAGGTCCTATCAGGACGATTTTTGATTTAACCTGATAAATAAAACCTTCAAGAATTTTCTATCTAGAAAAGAATGAATTGCAGTTTACTGAGCTCTGCCACACACTAAGCAAATAATTAATCTAATAGGTATCAATATGCACTGTTGAACGCAATTCAATAATTGCAATTAGAAACGCTAAAAATTACAAATATTAATTGGAATAAGCTTATTGAACGTTGGACCTAGGCTAGGTAATTCTAGTCTCCTTGTAAATATTGGTCAGTAAGCTTTACTCGAGTTAGGAATACCAGAGGGAAATCTGATATCCCAGGTCTCAAATATTGCCTTTATGTAAAACCATACATTAACTACTGGATAGTGTGTAATCTGTATATTGTGAGAAAAAAAGAGTAAGGATGGGAAAATGAACGAGCAGCAGAGAAAATCATCTTAAAAGTATCCTAATTATGTAAATAATTTGCACTTAGCTGAAAAAACTTAAATCCTTTCACTTGTATAACTTTATTAAATATAACATTATTAAAATTTTAAGGAATATATATCAGCATATGTATATCAAACTAACAATGCATATTCATTTGTATTTTTTTTTATCAGTGAAGTGCAAATTATGTTATGGCCTTGGGAAGGCATAGGGGTATGAGCCCTACTCATACTCATTTTTGCTAGTTTTAAGTTTGACTCAGTTATTTATTGTAATTTCTGTGTGTTTTGGGTTTTATTTATTTCTCGATGCTAATTTGTGGTAGTTTCACGATTGGTAGATTATTTGATATGAATTTTGAGTAGAATGTGACCTTATACTTCTATGGGACCTATAGGAACCACTGAAGCGTACCAAGTTGAATAAACTTTATCTAGGTCATCCTCTAGGGCCCTCTTGAGATTGAACGAACCTTATCTAGATCACTCTCTATTTAGGTTCCATTTCTATGGAAGCTATAGGAACCATTGAAGCGTATTAAGTTGAATGAAGCTCTGCACCTTTTCAAAGAGAGTAAGTAGCCCTTCTCATATAGGAAATACATCTATGGAAGCTCTACACCTTTTCAATGAGAGTGAGTATCCTTTCGTAATGTCATATGGATTCTGTAGAGGCCCTAAGAATCACTGTGCTATTTGCTTGAGGCCGTAGGAACCACTGAAGCGTACCAAGTTGAATGAACTTTATCTAGGTCATCCCCTAGGGCACTCTTGAGATTGAGCGAACTTTATCTAGGTCAGTCTCTATTGAGGTTCTATTTTGCATACAGCCCTAGGAACCACTGAAGCATATCAAGTTGAATGAACTTAATCTAGGTCATCCCCTAGGGCACTCTTGAGGTTGAACAAACCTTATCTAGGTCATTCTCTATTGAGGTTCCATTTTTCATACAGCCCTAAGAACCACTGAAGCGTATCAAGTTGAATGAACTTTATCTAGGTCATCCCCTAGGGTGCTCTTGAGATTCAACGAACTTTATCTAGGTCATTCTCTATTGAGGTTCCATTTTGCATACAGCCCGTGGAACCACTGAAGCGTATCAAGTTGAATGAACTTTATCTAGGTCATCCCCTAGGGCACTCTTGAGATTGAGCGAACTTTATCTAGGTCAGTCTCTATTGAGGCTCTATTTTGCATACAGCCCTAGGAACCACTGAAGCGTATCAAGTTGAATGAACTTAATCTAGGTCATCCCCTAGGGCACTCTTGAGGTTGAACGAACCTTATCCAGGTCATTCTCTATTGAGGTTCCATTTCTACCGGCCCTCTAGGAAGCAGTGAAGCGTATCAAGTTTAACGAGCTTAATCTAGGCCATCCCCTAGAAAGACCTATACTTTGGTTGAGGCCATAGGAACCATTGAAGCTTATCAAGTTGAATGAACTTTATCTAGGTCATTCCCCTAGGGCAATCTCTAGGTTGAACGAACTTTATCTAGGTCATTCTCTACAACGGCACTAGGAACCACTGAAGTGTATCAAGTTGAATGAACTTTATCTAGGTCTTCCCCGAGGGCACTCTTGAGATTGAAAGAATTTATCTAGGTCATTCTCTATTGAGGTTCCATTTCTATGGAAGCCATAGGATTGTGTAGAGGCCCTAAGAATCACTTTTCTATTTGTTTGAGACCATAGGAACCACTGAAGCATATGAAGTTGAATGAACTTTATTTAGGTCATCCCCTAGGGCACTCTTGAGATTGAACGAACTTTATCTAGGTCATTCTCTATTGAGATTCCATTTTGCATACAGCCCTAGGTACCACTGAAGCGTATCAAGTTGAATGAACTTTATCTAGGTCATCCCCTAGGGTACTCTTGAGGTTGAACGACCTTCATCTAGGTCATCCTCTATTATACTTTGGTTGAGGCCATAGGAACCACTGAAGCTCATCAGGTTGAACGAACTTTATCTAGGTCATTCTCTATTGAGGTTGAACGAACTTTATCTAGGTCATTCTCTATTGAGGTTGAGCGAACTTTATCAAGGCTATTCCCCTAAGGCACTCTTGCATAATCTGGTTTTGAACTTCAGGGAGTGCTCAAAGTTGAAACTAATAAAGATGTAGATGTCAAGAAAAGAATTTTAATAAAGAAATTCAGAACAATCCCTAGAAATCCTTAGAAATCAACTAGTGAGATAATTGTGGGTTTGAACCATCAAGGACCACAACCACCAATGACCCTAACCACCAAGGACTTCAACCTCCAAGGGCCCCCTCTCCCCAAACTCCAAGAGGCCCCCTCCCTCCATCTTTTTGGGCCCCTCCCCCATTTTTTAACACTTTTTTTCAACTTTTTTAACATGGTATTTTTCAACTTTTTTTTACATGTCTTAGAGTGACGTAAAACGTACTTAAAACATAAGAAAAATCACATTTAATATTTTCCAAATTCAAAATGAGAATAATTTAGAAACTTTTTTTGTGACTTTTACTGTTAGAAAAATAATGTTTGTATTAGCACTTTTTTTGGACGGAATTTTTTTGGAGTTGGAAATTATTCAACTTTTTTCTTACGTATCTTAAAATGACATGAAATATGCTTGCGGCTCAACCAGTCGTACTGTAAGTTTACTCATAGACACGAGACGACTTTCCCACTGATACTCTAAGGTGGGTTATCACCACTATCTAGTTTATTGCATGTATTAAATAAGTAATTTTTACGCAATGGAAGGGTAAACACATAACTCATATCTTTAAAAAAGTGAAGATGAAGCATTTTAAGAAAGTGTGTTCACATGATAGTGTTATTGTAGCATTGAATGCTGACAAGGAAAAGTATTTGAACTATGAAACAAGTACAAGTGGTAGCAGTATCGGAAACGTATGCATGCATTGTCATGACAGTGAGGAATTAAATTTCTTTGGAGTACCAAATAAATTCAGGTCTTATGAAGGTGGATATGCGAGATTGAGATATTTGCAGATGATTGCACTCAAAGAGAATGCCAACATAAAAATAATGGTTGATGAAGAGGGGCATCTTCTTGCTAGTGCTTGTGGTAACATGTTACCCAGTGTTAAATCCTATCGTCAGCTTTCGGGTATTAGCACTCAACGGAAGATCAAAAGAAGACAGGCGTATTCTTCTACTAATATCATAGATCATATCTCGTCTACGTGCCGGAACTGTTACCTGTCTAAAAATAATGTGATAATAGACAGGGAAATTGCCGGGAAAATAAAAAGGGTATTGGTAGAAAATATCACTAAGGAATATAAAGATGAATCGATGAAAAACAAAGTGCCAGCAAACGTTACTACCATTGATCAAACAGTCAATGAACCAAATAATAGCAAAGATGAAATGCATATTGAACATTTGGCTGACCCCCCAGTAAAAATGTGTTCGCATGATAGTGATATTGTAGCATTGAATGCTGACATACTTACAATTTTTTCATAATTTCATGAATGAAATTTCTGTATTGTGTATTCAAGAGGTGAATTCAAGAAAGAATTTGTTACCTACCTAAAAGTTTTTCATAATTTCATGAATGCAATGTCTGTATTGTGCATCCAAGAGGTGAATTCAAGAAAGAATTTGTTACTTACTTACAATTATTTCATAGTTTCATGAATGAAATTTCTCTATTGTGTATCCAGGAGGCGAATTCAAGAAAGAGTTTGTTACTTACTTACAATTTTTTCATAGTTTCTTGAATGATATTTCTGCATTTTGGTTCTTACTTACAAGTTTTTCATAATTTCTTGAATGAAATGTCTGTATTGTGTATCCAAGAGGTGAATTTGAGAAAAAGTTTGGTACTTACTTACAATTTTTTCATAATTTCATGAATGAAATGTCTGTAGTGTGTATCCAAGAGGTAAATTCAAGAAAGAGTTTGGTACTTACTTACAGTTTTTTCATAATTTCATGAATGAAATTTCTGTATTGTGTATCCAAATGTGAATTCAAGAAAGAGTTTGTTACCTACTTACAATTTTTTCATAGTTTCATGACTGAAATTTCTGTATTGTGTATCCAAGAGGTGAATTCAAGAAAGTGTTTGTTACCTACTTACAATTTTTTCATAATTTCATGAATAAAATGTCTGTATTGTGCATCCAAGAGGTGAATTCAAGAAAGAGTTTGTTACTTACTTACAATTTTTTCATAGTTTCATGAATTAAATTTCTGTATTGTGTATCCAAGAAGTGAATTCAAGAAAGAGTTTGTTACATACTTACAATTTTTTCATAATTTCTTGAATGAAATTTCTGCATTATAGTTCTTACTTACAATTTTTTCATGATTTCTTGAATGAAATGTATGTGTTGTGTATCCAAGAGGGGAATTCAAGAAAGCGTTCGGTACTTACTTACATTTTTTCAACATTTCATGAATGAAATGTCTGTATTGTGTATCCAAGAGGTGAATTCAAGAAAGAGTTGGTACTTACTTACAATTTTTTCATAATTTCTTAAATGAAATTTCTGTATTGTGTATCCAAGAGGTGAATTCAAGAAAGAGTTTGGTACTTACTTACAATTTTTTCATAATTTCATGAATGAAATTTCTGTATTGTGTATCCAAGAGGTGAATTCAAGAAAGAGTTTGTTACCTACTTACAATTTTTTCATAATTTCATGAATGAAATTTCTGTATTGTGTATCCAAGAAGTGAATTCAAGAAAGAGTTTGTTACCTACTTACAATTTTTTCATAATTTCTCAAATGTGATGTCTGTATTTTGTATTCAAGAGGTGAATTAAAAGAAGAGTTTGTTACTTACTTACAATTTTTTCATAATTTCTTGGATTAAATTTCTGTATTTTGTATCCAAGAAGTGAATTCAAGAACGAGCTTGTTACGTACTTACAATTTTTTCATAATTTCTTGAGTGAAATTTCTCTATTGTGTATTCAGGAGGTGAATTCAAGAATGAGTTTGCTACTTACTTGCAATTTTTTCATAATTTCTTGAATGAAATTTCTGCATTGTGTATGTAGAAATTCAAGAGAATTCAAGCGAATTATGCAAAATCAGGCGAATTCAAGAAAAAGTTTGTTACTTACTTACAATTTATTCAAAATTTCTTGAATGAAATTTCCGTATTGTCTATCCAAGAGGTTGATTCAATAAGAGTTTGCTACTTACTTTCAATTTTTCATAATGACATATTCGACAATGGATAATGATAAAGAATTTATTCATTCAAATACATAGATTTTGTCAGTGTTATCCGACGTATCTGACAAATGATATCGATAAAGAATGTTAATAAAGAATTTGTTCACTTTGATACTTAAATTTTATCAGTGTTATCAAACGTATCTGTCAAAAGACATTGATAAAGAATTTATTCACTCTGATACTTAGATTTTTCTCAATTTTATCAGGCATATCTGAGAAAGGACGATGATAAAGAGTTTATTCACTCTGATATTTGGATTTCGTGAATGTTATCTGATGTATCCGACAAAAGAAGTTGATAAAGAATTTATGCACTATGATACTTAGATTTGGACAGTGTTATCAAACGTATCTGTCAAAAGACATTGATAAAGAATTTATTCACTCTGATGCTTAGATTTTCTCAATCTTATCCGTTGTATCCGATGAAGATGCTGATAGAAAAAATTTATTCACTCTGATAGTTAGATTTTGTCAATGTTATCCCATGTATCTGACAATAGATGTTGATACAGAATTTCATCACTCTGACACTTAGGTTTTGATAATGTTAACCGACATATCTGGCAAAGGATGTTGATAAAGAATCTATTCATTCTGATATTTAGATTTTATCAACTTTATCCTGACCTATCCGAGAAAAGGTGTTGATAAAGAATTTATTCATCCTTATACTTAGATAATCTCCATGTTAACCTATCTATCTGACATATGATGTATGCAAATTCCTTTTCTTACATCTCCGATGTCTTAATAGACATTCTAAACGTTTGATATGCTAGCATTCTCTAAAAATAATGAACACATAATAATGTAATGCATAATATATTTTTAATTAAATAATTTCATGTAGGATATTAATACAAAAATATATTATTATACATTATTAATATCAATGAACAACTTTCGACATTTTGAATCTGTTCCATAAAATAGTTCACCATGTTCTCTCTTGATATTGTAGCTATTTTCTTCTCTTAGTTCGTAATCAGTAGAATAATCATTATTCCATTTTGAGTCATACACAATTTTTACTGGTATGTCACCGACAGGTTCAATATGCGTTTCGTCATTGATATTATTTGGTTCATTGACTGTTTGACCAATGGTAGTAACGTTTGCTGGCACTTTTTTTTCATCGATTCATTTTTATATTCCTTAGTGATATTTTCTACCAAAGCCCTTTTTATTTTCCCAGCAATTTCACTGTCTATTACAACATTATTTTTACCCAGGTAACAGTTCCGGCACGTAGACAAGATATGGTTTATGATATTAGTAGAAGAGTAGGTCTTTCTTTTCCCCTTTGTATTTATTCGAATGCTAATACCCGAAAGCTGACTATAGGATCTATCAATAGGTAGCTTGTTACCATAACCATTAGCGAGAAGATGCCCCCCTTCATCAACTATTATTTTTATGTTGGCATTCTCTTTGAGTACAATCATATCTTCAAATGATACTTTCGCATCTCCATTTTGTGTATAATTGAAATTCCTGGGTACTCTGAAGAAATCTAAACTCTCACTGTCATGACAAAGCACGCATACGTTTCCGATAGTGCTACCACTTTTACTTGTTTCATAGCTCATATACTTCTCCTTGTCAGCATTCAATGCTACAATAACGCTATCATGTGAACACATTTTTACTGGGGGGTCATCCACATGTTCAATATGCATTTCATCTTTGCTATTATTTGGTTCATTGACTGTTTGATCAGTGGTAGTAACGTTTGCTGGCACTTTGTTTTTCATCTATTCATCTTTATATTGCTTAGTGATATTTTCTACCAATGCCCTTTTTATTTTCCCGGCAATTTCACTGTCTATTATCACATTATTTTTAGACAGGTAACAGTTCCGGCACGTAGACGAGATATGATTTATGATATTAGTAGAAGAGTACGCCTGTCTTCTTTTGATCTTCCGTTGAGTGTTAATACCCGAAAGCTGACGATAGGATTTAACACTGGGTAACATGTTACCACAAGCACTAGCAAGAAGATGCCCCTCTTCATCAACCATTATTTTTATGTTGGCATTCTCTTTGAGTGCAATCATCTGCGAATATCTCAATCTCGCATGTCCACCTTCATAAGACCTGAATTTATTTGGTACTCCAAAGAAATTTAATTCCTCACTGTCATGACAATGCATGCATACGTTTCCGATACTGCTACCACTTGTACTTGTTTCATAGTTCAAATACTTCTCCTTGTCTGCATTCAGTGCTACAATAACACTATCATTTGAACACACTTTCTTAAAATGCTTCATCTTCACTTTTCTAAAACTATGAGTTATGTGTTTATCCTTCCACTGCGGAAAAATTACTGATTTAATACATGCAATAAACTAGATAGTGTTGATAACCCGCCATAGAGTATCAGTGGGGAAGTCACGTCGTATCTATGAGCAAGCACAGAGCACGATTGGAAGAGCCGCAAGCATATTTCATGTCATTTTAAGATACGTAAAAAAAAAAGTTGAATAATTTCCAACTCCCAAAAAAATCAGTCCAAAAAATAGTGCTACTACAAACATTATTTTTCTAACAGTAAAAGCCACGACTAACATTTCTATATCATTCTCGTTTTGAATTTGGAAAATATTAAATGTGATTTTTTTTGTGTTTTAAGTATGTTTTATGTCACTCTAAGAAATGTAAAAAAAACGTTGAAAAAATACCATGTCAAAAAAAAGTTTACAAAAAGTATAAAAATGGGGGGAGGGGGCCCTTGGGGGTTGAAGTTCTTGGTGGTTAGGGTCATTGGTGGTTGCGGTCCTTGATGGTTCAAACCCATAATCATCTTACTAGTTGATTTCTAAGGAATTCTAGGGATTGTTCTTTATTAAAATTCTATTCTTGACATTTACATCTTTATTAGTTTCAACTTTGAGCACTCCCTGACGTTCAAAACCAGATTATGCAAGAGTGCTTTAGGGGAATAGCCTCAATAAAGTTCGCTCAACCTCAATAGAGAATGACCTAGATAAAGGTCGTTCAACCTCAATAGTGTCCTAGGGGATGACCTAGATAAAGTTCATTCAACTTGATACGCTTCAGTGGTTCCTAGGGCTGTATGCTAAATGGAACCTCAATAGAGAATGACCTAGATAAAGTTCGTTCAATCTCAAGAGTGCCCTAGGGGATGACCTAGATAAAGTTCATTCAACTTCATACGCTTCAGTGGTTCCTATGGTCTCAAACGAATAGCATAGTGATTCTTAGGGCCTCTACACAATCCATACGACATTACGAGGGGAAAATCACTCTCTTTGATAAGGTGTAGAGATTCCATAGAATTATTACCTATATGAGAGGGGCTACCTACTCTCTTTGAAAAGTTGTAGAGCTTCATTCAACTTGATACGCTTCAATGGTTCCTATAGCCTCCATAGAAATGGAACCTTAATAGAGAGTGACCTAGATAAGGTTCGTTCAACCTTAAGAGCGCCCTAGGGGATGACCTAGATAAAAATCATTCTACTTGATACGTTTCAGCGGTTCCTATAGGTCCCATAGAAGTATAAGGTCACATTCTACTCAAAATTCAAATCGAATAATCTACCAATCGTTAAACTACCACAAATCAGCATCGATAAATAAATGAAACCCAAAACATACAGAAATTACAGTAAATAACCGAGTCAAACTTAAAACTAGCAGAAATTAACATGAGTAGGGCTCATACACCTATGCCTTCCCAAGGCCATAACATAATTTGCACTTCACTGATAAAAAAATACAAATGAATATGCATTGTCAGTTTGATATACATATGCTGATATTTATTCCTTAAGATGGTAACAATATTATATTTAATAATGTTATACAATTGAAAGGATTTAAGTTTTTTTCAGTTAAGTGCAAATTATGTTCTTGTCTTGGGAATGCATAGGGGTTTATGAGCCCTACTCAGGTCAATTTCTGCTCGTTTTGAGTTTGATTCGGTTATCCATTGTTCCTTTTTCTGTTCGTTTTGGGTTTATTTATTTATCGATGCTGATTTGTGGTAGTTTTACGCTTTGCAGATTATTTGACTTTATTTTTCTCATGTGTGGTTTAATAGAGTTCTTTACTTTTTTTAAAAATTTATTTTGTGGAAAAAGTTTTTTGTTTTATTAATTAACTTAGAAGAAAGAAGACAGTGGCAAATGCAAGTGTCTTTCTTTTACAGTAAAACTAAATGATATCAATTTTTTTCGATAACTTTTTTCCCTGAAAAATTGATTTGTTGTTTGACTTTTTGCGTTATTATCTTGGTTTCATTAAAGTATTAATTGTTACTTCAGTCTCGAGAGAAGTTTGGAGGGTTTTAACTTTATCCAGACAACAACACCACACTCATGTGATTTATTTTGTCAAGTTTAACTTCATTGGGCGGTCCCATTTTTGTTCATTTTAGGATCCGATACATTATTAGTTGATTTATGATCCTTTGTTTTTCTTTTTTAACTCGCTGGTTACCTCTCTTGGAACAACTTTCTTTTTTGATTTCCTGTTCTTTTTTTTAATTGTAAAAGGCATTTACAGATTTTGATATATATTAATGATGTTTTTTTTAAGCATTATTGACTAAGAAGCTAATGTGTAAAGATAGAAAATATAGAAATATATGAAAAAAGGCTAACGTTTAATTAAGACAATGCAAAGATTAAAAAGTGCTTGAATATTTTGGCTTTTATCTGAAGCCCTTTATCAACGGAAGAAAAAACGAAAAAAAAACTACAACAAAAAAAAGCAAAACCAACAAACAGAAAACGATAGAGTTCTGAAAAGCAATAACCTCTGTTTTGGAACATTTCCAAACAACTCCATGTGGAAAAAAAAATACTGCACAGATCCGCTCTCAAATGACTCCATAAACCTTTAAAACATTTTCGATGTCTATTTGATAATCTTTGACCTCCGCTATATAAGTTCAAGCTCTTTGTCCGTTGATTCTCCAAAATTTCATAATAACTTTTATAAATAAATTTTATTCAGCCATCTACCTTGTACCATTATAGATAATGTTTCCTATTTCTGTGATTGTTGTGAACCTTTGGAACAGTCTAACTTGTATATAATTTTTTTTATTTATATTATGACATGAAAGATCAAATAAATAGTCAGGGACTGCTAGAACAAAAATTTCTGGCTGTTTTTCACTTTACGGAAGAGTTCATTGTTGTTGTATACTGTTAGAAAATATCTTGTAAATTTTCCTGTGTTTTGTCAGTATGAAAATTTCCACGAGAGCATGGTATCTCGTCTGTACCGCTTGGTGTTTTTTTTGTCAATGTTTGCCAATGTTTAATGAATATGAAATTAAAATCAAGTTGCCATCAAGCCATGGCTAATTGGAATTCCAGCAATTAGCAAAGATCTCACAGTCGTTTGAGTTTTAAAAGTGGGTTTTATTTCGTATTTTAAAAATATTCTTTCTTTTATTTTTGCAATAAGCAAAGGACAAATTTTTGACATATGCAATATTTAATTTTGTTCTTTTTCCCCTTCTTCTACAAATCTGGACAAACTTGATTCTATCTTTCTTGTTTCTAGAGATTTACTAGTAATGTTATCAGAATACCCATTCCCAATTAAAATATCTTTAACTAAAGTCCTGATTTTCCTAGACTTCGAGAAAGCTTTCGATTCCATCGAACGAGATTCGCTATGAAAAATCCTTCGATACTATAGAATTCCTGTCAAAATAGCGGCTTTAATTGTTGCAATGTATGAAAACACAGAATGCTGCGTCCGGACCCACAAAGGGAATGCTAGATATTTTCGTATCTTGTCTAGCGTAAAACAGGGCTGTGTTTTTTCTCCATTCCTCTTCGTCCTTGCCGTCCACTACATACTTAGTAATTTTACAGGATTTGGTATCCAAATTGGAGAAGCCAAAAAGCTAGCCGACCTGGGTTAGGCTGAAAATGTTTCCTTGAAGGAAAGTAAAAAGACCAAACTCCAGGATCTCCTCAATACTATACTTTAAAATGCTGGCCGAATTGGCCTCAAGATTAACACAGAGATGACAAAGAGCTTGGCAACAACAGATTCCCCCCTGGACATGAAGTGCGGAGATTCAACTGTTGAGCAGGTCGTAGAGTACAGGTACCTCGGTAACACAGCGGAAAATTCAGGGCCAAGCGAGTGGAAAGTGCAGCTGAAGATAGGGCGAGCCAATGGAGCTTTTAATCGGCTAAAACTTAGGTGGCGATCGAAAAAGCATTCTACGAAACTTAAGATGAGGCTATTTAATAGCAATGTCCTTTCTGCACTTCTCTATAGAAACGAACGCTGGAATTTCAATCAGCAACAAAAGACACGGTATCTTGCCTTAGAAAACAACTGCATTTGGAGGATTCTGAACATCAACTAGAGAGATCACGTCATAAAGCAGATAGTCTGCTCTATCTCAGGCCAGCCCATCATTACAGACGCCACTCAGTAACGAAGGTGGCGATATTTTGGCTACGTAATCCGAATGACGGATCATAGGATCCCGAGAAAGATCTTGAACTAGCAACCTCAGGGATTCCGTAGGAGAGGTCAACCAGAGAACATCTTGCGTTGCACCTATCAAAGGGACCTGTCCAACATTCAAACGACGATCAAACCCAAATGGGAAGATGTTTGGGTGGCTGTGGACATGCGGGATACTGACGGCTCCTCGTCGATGCCCTGGGTTTTTCTGGTGGCACAGGAGGATTTAAGGTAAGGCAAAAGGACTATAACTGTAGATTCTAGAGTCAAGTAGACATATAAATTTTTCCGTTTTAAAATTCAATTCCATTTTAACATCTTGTTTCACATAATTTTTGATTGAGTAGTTTTATTTCCTATCTCTTGTAGCCACCTGCATCGCGTGCGGGAAAAACAACACCATACTCAAACTGTGTAGGTAAGACGACCACCCTCGTGTCTAGTTGATTCATGCTAACCACAACAGTAGGCTAATACCAATACCCTAGATAGAACAGTATATAATCTTCTACTGCATAAAAACAGACACTGGAAGAAAAACTAGCAGTATTAGTAGCATTTTAGTAAGGCATTGGGGTATGGTTTTAATGATCTGATTAATTTGATAGTTGCTATTTTAGGTATGTTGTCCTGATCCAAGAGAAATAGCTGCTTTAACTGAGCCACCGCCACCGTTTAGCCCTGAGATTACACAACAAATACACACTTTACCTCAGTTCATTCAACAGCAGCAAATTAGGCTGTTCGGACAACAGCATAATAGGCCTTTTTTGCAACATTTCGGCCAAGTTCAAAAACCACCATTTTTGGGACAAGGAGGTGGACTGATACTGAATGGACAAATGATTCCTCAAGTCTCAAATGGTGGCGGGTTTCAACCGCTATTTTTTCAACAGCAACAGGTAAATTAGCAGCCATTTGGGTTGCAGCCAACAATCAGGTAAAGCACTGAAAGTCTAGATTTTAATCTCAGCTTAAGATGGAATTTAACGCATTCTCGTTTAAAATTTCAGTTCCAATCAAATTCTGTTGCTTTTGACCAATTGTTTTAGTTCAATTTTTTTTTGGCAGAAGCATTGTGTGCGGCAAATCCGATATCATACCAAGGCTGTGCAGTCAAGGCCATCAACCTCATGTTTAGCTGACCGAAGCTAACCATGATATGGCAACAATACGATTTAAGAAAGCCCTAGATATAACTGTGTGCGATCTTCTGCTGCATATAAACAGACAACGGAAAGAACACTAACAGCATTAGTAGCATTTTAGTAACGGTTAATATGTTGAGGTATAGTTTTAATGACTTGATTGATTCAATAGTTGTTATTTTTAGGTATGTTGTCCTGATCCAAGTGAAATAGCTGCTTTAAATGAACCGGCACCTCCTCCATTTAGGCCTCAGGTTGCACAGCAAATACCTACTTCACCACAGTTTATTCAACAGCAGCAAATCAGGCCATTCCTTCAACAACAAAACCAACCGTTTGTGCAACAATTTGGCCCTGTACAAAATCCACCATTTTTGGGACAGGGAGGTGGACTCATACAGAATGGGCAAATTATTCCACAGGTTTCAAATGCTGGTGGGGGGCGGCCTTCTTTTTTTCAACAGCAGCAGGTAAACCAACAGCAAAATGCCAAGCCGTTTGGCTTGCCTCGTGAATGTGGGATATCTAGGTTTCTTTCCACAAGGATAGTTGGTGGTAAAGAGTCTCAACCAGGTGAGAAATTAGTCTATTAAATTTAACAAGATTGAAAAATACAGTCTTTTTTTTAAAGGGCTGTTGCCTTATTCATTAATACTTTTGTATTCTCGAAAGACAAAATGAGCAGAATTTATTCCATATAGGAGGGGACTGCCCCTTCTCCATCCACTCCTACACCTTATGGTCGCAGAAACTTCAGAGGCTGCTCATTAGATCCGAAATTGAAAGTTCTTGTCCTTTTTTTATAAGTCGAAAGTGATTGGAGACCAACCAGTCACGAGGGGGGGGGGAGCGTATTTTCCAGGGCATATTTTCCGAGGTTTTTTTCTCGCGAGGGGGGGGATTATTTTCCGCAGCGGTTATTTTTCGGGAGGGGGGGTATTTTCTGAGGGGGCATTTACTGTGTGTGGGGGGGGGGGTATTTTCCGTGGGGGTATTTTCCACGGGGGTGTTTTCTGGGGTTATTTTCCTGGGGGCGGTAAACGCCAACCACCGAATTAAGTTTATTAGTCACTGAAGTGAATAGATTGTTTGTCGAGGCCGCTTGAAACTGTAAATAGCACTTGGAAACACTGCTTTGTCATATATTTTACGAGTTTTTAACCGATGAGATCAGCTATAATGGCTCATTTATTACGAGTCCATAGCCGAAAGCAAACGGGAGGAAGAGGGGGGAGCGAGATTAGCCGACGAGGGCCACTTATACGCAAATTAGAGCTGACCCCACTTTAGAGATTCAACACAGTGTTGGTTATGCCTTGATATCTTGGTATGTCTATAAATGAATTAGCAATGTTGATGTTCAAGAGTCATTTTGGTATCTATCGCAGTCTTTAATCAAACAAGCAAAAATGGGGAAAATATTCAGTCAGTTAGCTAAATCATGAAATTTCAGTCAGTTCTGAAAATACCTCTGCTAAGACCTCTGCCCGGTGTATGATATCAGTTTCAAAATATATTGGAACTACCAAAAGAACAAAGGTTTTTAGAAAATAAATGGATATAAAATAGAATTAAACTCAATTACAAGAAATAACAACAGATGTTAATACAAAACCACGAATTGAAAAGGAAAATGTTAAAATTGAAGACTTTATAAGGAACCAAAATTAAAAATGGCACCACCTCCCACGAAAAGTGAAAACAATGACTAGACGTAATATGACCAAAGCAAGATACATGTGTTGTGCCTTTAGTGTCATGCTTTAACTTTTTTTTAATTCTTCCTTTTTATCAATTTTTTTTTATCTAGGGTTTTCTTTTTTATTTATAGTCCTATTTTTATAATTTTTATATAGATTTCTTTCTTATATTTATTCCTTTTTTTTATCTGTTCTCGTTTTTTTCTAGCCTTAACTTTTGGTGAGAAGCTTTCGTAGTGAGTAGGAGATCAACTTCACTAATAAACTGTTAAAACAGCTGCTATGGCTCTTTGAGGGTTTGTAGACTAATCAAAACTTTGAGGAAAGATTTGTATTTTGAGTTTACATCAGATATAAGTTTCTTTACACGAGCGAAATCAACAAAATGCAAGCCTTTTCGGACAAAAATAACGATCAATATTGGAACGAGAAAAAAAATATCTCGCTTCTCAACTGATGCAACATAAATCTGTAAAAATAACACAAGTAAACTGAGGGCTAATTTATTCAAAGTATGTTAAAATATTTTAAAATGTTTTGCTTCTCTACTATAAAAATCTCCTTAAGCATGTTTGTACTGTACGAGAATTCAATAATAAAGAAACAACAACACAAAATCCTATACAAAATATGTAAATAGCTAGAATTTTATTTTCAATGCAAACTGTTCTGAGAATCCTTCGTTTCTGCCTTCTTTTGTTTCTACCACGGAATTCTGCGTTTTTTTTATATGTTTTATTTTTATGCATGGGGATACAAACTTCGGCTATGTCTATAATTTTTTAGCTTTAATTATTAACATAATAAGCAAGACTGTACCTTCGGAATTTTATTTTTGTCCTTTTTCTTTTCTAGATCATCGTAAATACATTCACATTTTTCTGTGTAACTGATTAGGCTTAGTGACTTATATTTTTGTCGAAATTTTGCGTTCTCATTAAAGTGCTGGTTTTCACTAGGCCCGTTTTGGCGATTCAAAATAACGACTGTTTTTTGTTTTTTCTTATCGATATTTGTTCGTTTTAACCCCTCTATAAGAAAGGTGATAAGAATGAGTATTGTAATTATCGACGCATTAGCTTTGTTTCTGTAGGAAGCAAATTACTTAATAGGCTAGAATTTCTTAGACTTAGAGATGCTATAGATCAAGTTGTAAGACAAGAACAGTGTTGTCTTAGCAAAGGGAGAGGATGCGTCGACCAAATTTTCACTTTTAAATTAATAATTTAGAAGTGCCTGAGTCATCAAATCCCTTTAGCCCTCAAATTTATAGATTATAGGCAACATCGCCGTGCCCAGAGGGGGAGTTAGTGCTGTTTGATCCCCCCTCCAAAATGTTTGTTTAACTCGTAAAAACGTAACAAAAATGGATATAAACAAATTTTTTGTGCATTTTTTAGGTTTTTTTGTGTATAAACCCCCCTCCCCCCAAAAAATCTTTGAGTAAAACCCCCTCCGAAAAAAAAATCCTGGGTACGGCCTTGATAGGCAAACGTTTGATTCAGCCGATATAAGAGCCTTAGTGAAGGTCTTATCCTTGGATTGTATACCAGATTTAATAATTCAAAGTTATCAGTGCTTTGCACAAGAATAACATTGCTACAGTTAAGGTTATTAGCTTGTTTCCTTTTGAATCAGAATTTAAGAAGGATTGCGTTCTATCCCCATTTATAAGGATCAATTTGGTGGAATTTGTCCAATGGGACACGGCAAAGGCTATAGGAATTTATTGTATCAAATGGGAAGTAAAAATCCTAGATTTAGATTATATTGATGATTTGAGCGTTCTAGATGAAAATATTAGATAAATTAATGAATTTATGAGGTTTTGAGAATTCAGGGTGTAAAAATAGGTTTGAAAATTAATTTTAAGAAGACTAAATCGCTAAGACTAGGACCAAGTGAAGGTGAACAGATGATGATGCGTAACAAAAAGATCGATCAGGTGGACAGCTTCACTCACCTAGGTAGTACTATTAGTAACGATGATAGATGCAGTGAAAATGTTAAAAGTAGAATAGCCAATGCCCGCGGCGTGTTTTTGAAAGAATATTTAGGAAAGTCTGTGAACCCGGATTAGAATATCGGAATTTACAATAATGACACGGGTCAAACATGGTCATGGAACGTAAGCGCTCTGAAATACGGAGGAGGATTTGTTGGATGTTACCCCGAGGAATTGTCTGCGGATTATTTTGGATACCCGTCTGACTTACCGTATTTCAATCAGTAAGCTTTACTAAAAATCTGGTTCTATTCCCCTTTCTGGGGATGTAATGAGATAAAGTTTGAGATAGCTACGACACGTTCTGTACATGAATGATGACAGATTGCCAAAGATCATCGTTTTCGGCCAACTAAGGCCAAACGAAAAGCAGCTTGTCCCCGAATGGAGTGGAGGAGGTTGTAAGAATAGATTTAAGAAAAATTTGAAGTTCTTGAGAGAGTTTAAAGAGGGAGGTTTTGAATAGACTGACATGGCGGAGGAGTGTGTGTGTGTAGCTGTGTTGTCCTCAGGCGGCTTGGTGTTGCAGTGAGTTGTTAGTAGTAGTAAAAGTAGTTTAAGCTTGATTGTTCCTATTTGTTTCTTTAAAGATTTTAAAAATACAAATTCAAGTAATAGGCTAAATCATTAAGGAGTGCCAATGAGGTAGCCCTGACTGAGGGGTATGAAAAAAGGTAGCTCTTTTCATACCCCTGACTAAATTTTAAAGGGGTCTGGAATATTTTGATATCCACCCCCTAGGGTGTAAATAAGTTTTACTTATTCAAAATACCATCAACGTCTCTCCCATGGTCATTAGTGTTTTGAATACATTTTAACCTTTGAGAAAGAAACGCCTTTTAAAATGCTTTACAAAATCATTTATGTTTTTTAAAGTCATTTCTTCAAAGAGTGTACAAACGGAGTTTGTCAGAAATTTAGTCTGTGAGAAAAAAAAATGTTTATCCTGCGTAAAATCATGTAAATTTTTATATTTATATTTAATTTTGTTACAGGATCATGGCCGTGGATGGCTGCACTTGGTTATCGTTTACCTGACGGTGCCCTCTTTTTTGGCTGTGGCGGGCTCTCGTGACCAATCGTCATGTCATTACAGCTGCTCATTGTACATCAGACGGAGAAGATTTTTTGTGAGTTTTCTTGTCTTGTGAATAATATTTTGTTTTGTTTTACTATTAATTTCCTGGGACTTAAGAATTCATAAAAAAATACGCTGTGGTGGCTAAGAGTATACGCATAGCCATTACTGACTGATAGGGGAGGATGTGATGGCTCCTCCCTCATCTGTAGGAAGAAAATATTTTTTTTAGGATTTAAATCGAATTTATGCGCTAATAATTATGTAAACATGCACAATTGTAAATAGGAATAAAATTTGAGTTTTTCAACTACAGCATACTAGATTACAGTTGAAAAAATTAAGAGAAGCTTTTTTTAAAGTTGGATATAGAAAAAAATAAATTTGTTATATGCATAATTTTAAGATAATTTATTTTTAATTACCTATTGAAGAGCACCCAAAAGCTGTTCTAGTAAATATTTCTGCACAAGATCATATAAAATTTATTTGTATAGGTTATAATAACAATTAATAGCCTAGAGTTTTTTGTGGGATGAACCTGGCGCTGAAGGCCGTGGATTTTGACATAACAATATTGACCAGGTTAGGTACATACGAAGAAATTTATTTTCTTCTGGGAAATAAATTTAACAAACATTTATAAAAAGAATATGTATTATATAAAGGAAAAATTCGAAGGTATTATAAAAAAAAATTGTAAATTAAAGGTGTCAAGGCCCTTTCCCGACGTTGGGCTGACATAAATTTGCAATAGTTGGATCGAATGTTTTTGGTTAAGCCTACGTTTCTTTGGATGGTGAACAAAAAAAAAAAAACTTTTTTCTTCCTATGATGCATGTTCTTTCGTGAAATAATATGACGCATTCTTTCGTGAAATAACAAATCACGCAACTGGGAAAAAGTCACTAACACGGCTTCATTCAGCCCGAACTTTTAATTTTCAATCGTTTTGCTTATGAAATATTTGAATTTTCGTTTCTAACTTCTCCAAAAAAACTTTTATTTCCATTTGCTATTTCCCACATAAATATTCAGCCATAGTCAAATAGTATATTCGCGCGTCATTTTCCGCTGATAGCGTTATTTGACATTACGGACATTTTTTTAAAATCGTTTACTTCACTAAAGGTTCTCAAGCTCAGTTAGTTTTCTTACCAATCTTAGACAAGCTGTTATACACATTTCTTCTAATACGCCAAATATTCAGTGGAAATTCATCCCAAATGCAGCAAATGTTCTATTGATTATTTTGAGACGAATAAATGAAAATAAGCTACTCGGGAGGGTCGTTTTCGGTTTCTAAGCAGTGTGTGGTAAGGGGTTAATTATCAAGTCCCCCTTTTCTGATTGTACCAGAAACTTTGAATACCAGTTTAACCATTCAAACTGTACGTTACTTTAGCGCTATCTAATATTATATTTTGACTTTGAAAAAAGAAAGAAAAAATGGTTAGGTCATGATTGGAACTGGATTAAAACAGTATCAAAAGAATATAATACTAATGTATTCCTTCAACGCCCTATTTAATGATGCGTGCAAGGTTTTGCGTTTTCTGTTTTAGGTAATAATTTACAGTCCTAAACAGTTATTAGCAATGAATCAAACAGTTCGTGATAACGAACTGTAAGTAAGGAGCGACCCGGCTCAATGGTAACCGAAACTCTAGAAAACGGTATTTTGATACAAATAGATATATCAAAAGAATTATATTTTAATGCTGATTTCAAATATATAAGTTTCAACAAGTTTAATCCTACCCATCACAATTACGCGCCTAAAAAAATTTGGCTGATTTTTGAAAAAAGGGGGAAAGACCCCCCAAAAGTTATAGAACCTTAATGAAAATCACACCATCATATTCCACGTATCTGAGAATTCCACTTCAGAGGTTTCAAGCTCCTATCTACAAAAATGTGGAATTTTGAATTTTTTGCCAGAAGAAAGATCATGGGTGCGTGTTTTTTTTTTTTTTTTTTTTTTTTTTTTTTTTTTTTTTTTTTTTTTTTTTTTTTTTTTTTTTTTTTTTTTTTTCAGGGGTGATCGTATCGACCCAGTGGTCCTAAAATATAGTGAGAGGGCTCATTGGAATGGAAATTAAAAGTTCTAGTGCCCTTTTTAAGTTACCAAAAAAAATGGAGCGCAACTAGGCCCCCTCCCACGCTCATTTTTTCCCCAAAGTCACCTGATCAAAATTTTGAGATATCCATTTTGTTCAGCATGTTCGAAAATATTATAAGTATGTCTTTTAGGATGACTGAATCCCCCGAAGTTCCCGAGGGGAGGGCTGAAAGTTATGAACTTTCCCCAATGTTAACATATAGCATTGGTTATTGGGAAGTATACAGACGTTTTCAGGGAGATTTTTCCTGGTAGTGGGGGGGGGGTCGAGGGTTATGTGGTAGGATCTTTCTATGAAGGAAGTTTTCATGGGGGAAGGGACATTGCTATGAAGGGGACGCCGGACTTCCCAGCATTATTTAAAAAAAGATCAGAAATTAAATATAAAAAAAACAAGTTTTTCAACTGCAACAGCAGCAACAACAAAACTTTAAACGAAAGAAAAATATTACATATATGATTGGGTTCACCCCCTAGTCAATACCTCGCTCTTTAAGTCAAAGATTTTTTAGTACTTTCATAGAGCTATTTATTCTGATTAACGGCCTTTGTGATTAAGCGGTCATTTTTAAAGAATTGGAACAAAATTCGAACTTTCGCTTAAAGAGCAAGCTATTAACTAGGGGGCGAACCCCCTAATATATGTATTAAAATATATGAATATAGAAGTTCGTTCCGTAAGTTAATTCGTAAGTTACAAACATTTATTACTAATAAAAACGTTCGTAAATAAAATTAAACAAGTTTCGAGAAAGCCATTTAACCAAATAAAAGTAAATTAATATGCAAATTTTGTTTTAATTATTCATGTACGGTGAGCCAAGATCAAAACCTGCATTTATTTAAAAACGTTCAAAAATTAAATAAAAAAACAAGTTTTTTTAACTGAAAGTAAGGAGCGACATTAAAACTTAAAACGGGCAGAAATTATTCCGTATATGAAAGGGGCAGTCCCCTCCTCAACGCCTCACTCTTTACGCTAAAGTTTGACTTTCTCACAACTCTATTTTTTTTTTTAACAATGAAAAACTATAGCGTAAAGAGCGAGGCGTTGAGGAGGGGACAGCCCCTTTCATATACGGAATAATTTCTGTTCGTTTTAAGTTTTAATGTCGCTCCTTACTTTCAGTTAAAAAAAACTTGTTTTTTTATTTAATTATAAGTAGGGAGTGACGGGCAAATAGTAACCAAAACTCTAAGAAAAGAATTATATCAAACAGTTCGGTGTAACGAACTGTAAGTGAGGAGTGACTGGCCAAAATATCAACCGAAACTCTAAATAAAATGGAATTTTGATAGCAATAGATACATCAAAAGAATTGGGTTTTTATGCTGATTCCAAATATATAAGGTTTCTTAGGTTAAATTTGACCCATCAAAAGCTACGAGCACGAGAAAATTTGCCTGATTTTAGAAAAAGTGGGAAAACAACCTCGAAAAGTCAAGTGATCTTAAGGAAAATTACGCCACCAGATTCAGAATATCAGAGAACCCTAATGAAGAAGTTTCAAGCTCCTATCTACAAAAATGTGGAGTTTTGTATATTTTGGCAGCGTGATTGTTTGTTTATTTGTTGTTTTTTTTCCCAGGGGTGATCGTATCGAATCAATGGTCCTAGAAGATTGGGAGAGAGCTAATTCAAATGTAAATTGAAAGTTCAAGTGCCCTTTTTAAATCACCAAAGAGAATGGAGGGCTCCTATTCCCTTCCCACGCCCACCCCCACCCCCACCAAGGACATCCGATAAAAAATTTTTATAGCCATTGAATTCAGCATAGTTGAAGGTTCCGATAACTATGCTTTTTGTGATGAGTTGACAATCTATAGACCCGCCAATATTGTTCATGTAAGTTTGTTGTTAGGAAATATACGGAAAATTTTTGGGGTAATTTTTAGCGGGGAGCGGAGGGGGATTTTCCGTGGGATGTAAAGTTTCAGAGGGAATTTTCCAAAAGAAATATTACACGATGGGGCAGGGGAGGGATTTTATGGGATGATATGACAAACAACCAGAAATGAAATAAAAACAAGTTTTTAAACTAAGAGTACTCAATACTTAATACATCAAAAGAATCAAATTTTTATGATGATTTTAGCCATGTAAAATTCAGTAAATGTAGGGCTACCCACCAAAAGTTACGATCTTGAGAGAAATTGGATAATTTTTGAAAAAGAGGCCAAAGAACCTCAAAAGGACTATTGATCCCGATGAAAATGACGACGCTAAATCCAGTGTATTAGAGCACGCTATTGCAGAGGTTTCAAAGTCTCTATCTGCAAAGAAGCGGAATTTTGCGTTTTTAAATTTTGCGTTAAGAATGATCAAAGAGACTTGTTTATTTGTTCGTTGGTGTTTTTCCTATGGGTAATCGTATCATAGGCAGCGCAATAGCGCTGCCTAATTGAAGAACGATGTTGGCACAATGTATTCGTATTTTTTTTCCTTTACACCAGGGAACGTCGTATCGAAGGAGTTGTCGTAGAAACTTCGAAAAGAGCTCATTCGATTGGAAAATGGAATGGCTAGAGCCCTTTTTAATAGTCGAAAGAGATTGGAAGGCATCTAACCCCCCTCTCATGCCCACCATTTCCCTAAACACATCCAATCAAAATTTTGAGTTAGCCATTTTGTTCAACTTAGTTGATTTCCAGCTGGAAATTATGTTTTTGAGGAGGACACTCCCCACACAGCCCTCAGGGCAAGGGTTTTTAATTATGCCCTGGGGGCATATAAGGTTTTTATAGAAAGTTTTGTCGTAGAAACTTTTGTCGAAGGGCTAGTGCCCTTTTTAATAGTCGAAAGTGATTGGAGGGCAATTAATTCCGTTAAATGTTTTCACTTTTCTAACTTTAAGAAATCAAAAGTCAGTTAAGATTTTAAAGAATAAATACCAGCATATGTATATTAAACTGACAATGCAGATTTTTTTTAGTGATTCATTTGAATTTTTTTCAGTAAAGTAAAAATTATATTCTGGCTTTTAGAAAGCTTGGGGTTTAGAACCCTACTCATATTAATTTCTGCTCGTTTTGAGTTTGACTCTTAGCTATTTGAATTTCTGTTTGTTTTGGGTTTCATTTATTTATTGATACTGATTGGTTTAATGGAGTTCTTTATGTTTATTTTAAAACTTATTTTGTTGCAAAAGTTTTTTTAATTAATATAACCATAGGCCCATTCGAACAGAAATAAAAAAAATCTAGTGTTCGGTTTTTTTACTACTGATGATCAGTTTTACTACTGATGACGGTCACTGTATATGTGACCGAAATATCTGGTATTTTTTGTGAATTTCTATCACTGTTATCATCATCACTGTCTATTATTAAATAAAAAAAACAAGTTTTTTAAACTGAAAGTAAGGAGCGACATTAAAACTTAAAACGAACATAAATTATTCTGTATATGAAAGAGACTGTCCCCTCCTCAACGCCTCGCTCTTTACGCTAAAGTTTTGTATTGTTTTAAAAAATAAAGTTGTGAGACAGAGTCAAACTTTAGCGTAAAGAGCGAGGCGTTGAGGAGGGGACAGTCTCTTTCATATACAGAATAATTTATGTTCGTTTTAAGTTTTAATGTCGCTCCTTACTTTCAGTTTAAAAAACTTGTTTTTTTTATTTAATTTTTGAACGTTTTGAATAAATGCAGGTTTTGATCTTGGCTCACCGTACATAAATAATTAAAACAAAATTTTCATATTAATTTACTTTTATTTAGTTAAATGGCTTTCTCGAAACTTGTTTAATTTTATTTACGAACGTTTTTATTAGTAATAAATATACGTAACTTACGAATTAACTTACGTAACGAACTTCTATATTCATATATTTTTAATACGTTTATTAGGGGATTCGCCCCCTAGTCAATACCTTGCTCTTTAAGCGAAAGTTCAAATTTTGTTCCAATTCTTTAGAAATGACCGCTTAATCACAAAGGCCGTTAATTAGAATAAATAGCTCTTATGAAAGTACTAAAAAATCTTTGGCTTAAAGAGCGAGGCATTGACTACGGGGTGAACCCAATTATATATGTAATATTTTCTGTTCGTTTAAAGTTTCGATGTTGCTGCTGTTGCAGTTGAAATACTTGTTTTTTTATATTAAATTTATTATCTTTTTTCAAATAATGCTGGGAAGTCCGGCGTCCCCTTCATAGGAATGTCCCTTCCCCCATGAAAACTTTCTTCATGGAAAGATCCTCCAACGTAACCCCTGACCAACCCACCCCCCCCCCCACTACCAGGAAAAATCTCCCTGAAAACGTCTGTGTACTTCCAAATAACCAATACTATATGTTAACATTGGGTAAAGTTCATAACTTTCAGCCCTCCCCCCGGGAACTTCGGGGGATTAAGTCATCCTAAAAGACATACTTATAATATTTTCGAACATGCTGAACAAAATGGCTATCTCAAAATTTTGATCAGGTGACTTTGGGAAAAAAATGAGCGTGGGAGGGGCCTAGTTGCCCTCCATTTTTTTGGTCACTTAAAAAGGGCACTAGAACTTTCAATTTCCATTTCAATGAGCCCTTCCACGATATCCTCGGACAACTGGTTCGATACGATCACCCCTGGGAAAAAAAAAAAAAAAAAACGAATAAACACGCACCCGTGATCTTTCTTCTGGCAAAAAATGCAAAATTCCACATTTTTGTAGATGGGAGCTTGAAACCTCTACAGTAGGGTTCTCTGATACGCGGAATATGATGGTGTGATTTTCATTAAGGTTCTATAATTTTTAGGGGTCTTTCCCCCTTTTTTTCGAAAATCAGCAAAATTTTCTCAGGCGCCTAACTTTTGATGGGTAGGATTAAACTTGATGAAACTTATATATTTAAAATCAGCATTAAAATTTGATTCTTTTGATGTATCTATTTGTATCAAAATACCTTTTTCTAGAGTTTCGGTTACCATTGAGCCGGGTCGCTCCTTACTTACAGTTTGTTACCACGAACTGTTTGAAAAGGATTTTATCCCTATTTGAACTTTTATTTATAGTGTTCGGTTTTAGAGATAGTATTGCAACATGGTAACGCATTTTCTCGTGAAGATGCACCTAGTCCACACAAAATGAACAGTTCATTTTCCACATCAAACAGTTCGTGGTAACGAACTGTAAGTAAGTAGCGACCCGGCTCAATGGTAACCGAAACTCTAAAAAACGGAACTTTTATATCAATAGATATATCAAAAGAATCAGATTTTAATGCTGATTTCAAATATATAAGTTTCATCAAGTTTAATATTACCCATCAAAAGTTATGCGCCTAAGTAAATTTGGCTGATTTTAGAAAAAAAGGGGAAAATACCCCCTAGAAGTTATAAAATCTTAATGAAAATCACACCATCATATTCAGTGTATAAGAGAACCCTACTGTAGAGGTTTCAAGAACCTATGTGCAAAAATGTGGAATTTTGCATTTTTTGCCAAAAGAAAGATCACGGATGCGTGTTTATTTGTTTTTTTGTTTTTTTCCCGGGGATGATCGTATCGACCCAGTGGTCCAAGAATATCGTGGGAGGGCTCTTGGAACGGAAATAAAATTTCTAGTGCCCTATTTAAGTGACCAAAAAAATGGAGGGCAACTAGGCCCCCTCTCACGCTCATTTTTTTCCCAAAGTCTTCGGATAAAAATTTGAGATAGGCATTTTGTTCAGCATGGTCGAAAATATGATAAATATGTCTTTTAGGATGACTTAATCCCCCGGATTCCCCGGGGGGGCTGACAGCTATGAACTTTACCCAATGTTAACATATAGTATTGGTGATTGAGAAATATACAGACGTTTTTCAGGGGGGATTTTTCCTGGTAGGTAGAGGGGGGGGTCGGGGTTATATAGGAGGATCTTTCCATGAAGGAAGTTTTCATGGGGGAATTTGCGTCGGATTTCCCATCATTATTAAAGAAAAGGATCAGAAATTAAATAAAAAACTAGTTTTTCAACTGAATGTAAGGAACAACATCAAAACTTAAAACGAACAGAAAATATTACGCATTTGATTGGGTTCACCCCCTAGTCAATACCTCGCTCTTTAAGCCAAAGATGTTTTATTACTTTCATAAGAGCTATTTATTCTAATTAACAGCCTTTGTGATTAAGGGGTCATTTTTAAAGAATTGGAACAAAATTCGAACTTTAGCTTAAAGAGCAAAGTATTAACTAGGGAGCGAACCCCCTAATATACGTATTAAACATCTATGAATATAGAAGTTCGTTACGTAAGTTAATTTGTAAGTTACGTATATTTAATACTAATAAAAACGTTCGTAAAGAAAATTAAACAAGTTTCGAGAAAGCCATTTAACCAAATAAAAGTAAAATTAATTTGTAAATTTTATTTTAATTATTCATGTACTGTGAGCCAAAATCAAAACCTGCATTAATTCAAAAACGTACAAAAATTAAAAAAAAAAAACAAGTTTTTTTTAACTGAAAGTAAGCAACGACGTTAAACCTTAAAACGAACAGAAATTATTCCGTATATGAAAGGGCTATCCCCTCCTCAACGCCTCGCTCTTTACGCTAAAATTTGACTTTTTCACAACTCTTTTTTTTAAACAATAAAAAACTTTAGCGTAAAGAGTGAGGAGTTGAGGAGGGGACAGCCCCTTTCATATAGGGAACAATTTCTGTTCGTTATGGGTTTTAACGTCGTTCCTTACTTTCAGTTAAAAAAACTAACGCTATTTTTTGTAAAACAATAAAAAACTTTCAGTTAAAAAACTTGTTTTTTTTATTTAATGTATTTCAAAGCCTGATTGAACTAACCTCATTCATTCGAGACTTCGAAAATGTTTACTGTATTAAGGCTGGATAATATGTAAAATGATGTACATTTGCACATAATTTATTAAGGAGGAACACAAGTGGATATTTGTAAAGATAGGGGGAGGTGGAGTGTGCCTTAACCTGAAAAGTTTTTATGCCCCAATTTTCTCTCCAAGAGCCTTAAGGTAAATATGGAAGGCGTTTCTCCAAAGGGGGAAGGGGCGTGCAGTTTGTCTCTAATCTCCCTTCATTCGCATAAATATTTTTGGATTAAGCGTGTAAAATGGATTCTATGGGGCGATACCTCTTATTGCAGAAATAATTTTTGTGCAACATTAGAGGTTACATTTTTACGCTTAATGCCACAAATGATGGAGAGATGCATCATGTGCATTGCTAAGACATTCCACACAACGAAAGGAGGGGGCAAGTGCCACCAGGAGTTTTCCTTTTGTTTCAATTTAAAAAGGAATTTTTCTCATTTTCCCAAATGTACGCACACTTTTTATTTCTGTTTGGTGCCCAGGGGGCAACAAACAGAATATAGGGGAAAATGCCCCATCGGGGTCTGTTTGGGGTTGGGTATCGCCAAAGGCATAGATATTAGACCTTTTGACTACTTTGAACAAAAATCCTTTTTTTTCAAAAATTTCGATCAGTGTTGGGGAGGGTATCTAAATAGGGTAAGTGAAGGAGGGGATGACTTCCCCCCGATCACTTTAGACTATAATCCTGAAAAACCCTGGAAGTTTCAGCTTAATACCCTAAGCCATCCCTGAGATTTTGCTGATACGCCCTTTATACAGCCAGCATGCGCATAGAGTGGTTTAACTTTGTTCACTATCCCGCTCAAAATTTCCAAAATTAGTTATAAATTTGGTGTTTTTATTTTATACACATAGGGTTTTGATTTTTTTTTTTTTTTTTTTTTTTTTTTTTTTTTTTTATAATATTCATCTAGAAGCTTTCTGAAAGTAGTTTTGGAAATATTCCCCTCGGAGTCTTCTGAAAGTAAAATTAGTCGGAGTCACAAGGGGTTGCAGTCAGAATTGCAAGTGCTCAAGGGCACAGTCACAAGTATTCGCAGTAACTAGTAGTCGTAGTCGAAGTAGAAGTAGTCATAGCATCAGTCATAGTAGTAGTTGTAGTAGTAGATACCCTAAAAGTATCAACTTAATACCCCTACCTGTTCCTAAGAAATTGCAGATACATGTTTTTGATGACTTGGATGTGGAAAGTGTCTTTTAATTTAGCTCGACATGCCCCTTGACGTTCTCTCAAATTTCGCCAAATGCCCTAACCTTTTCAGATACCTAGGATCAAATATTCCCCCGTTTCCCAGTGATAAATCTTGCTTGTAAAAAATTGACAAATTGCATAATTTACATTCCTTCTCCCAGGAACTGTGAGGAGATTGGGATCCCCAGAGGCATGATTGTTAGACCTTTGGACTATTTTGAACAAATGAATTTTTAAATTTCTATCAGTTTTAAGGAGGGCACATAAAAGAGCAGGAGGAAAGGGGCTGGTTTCCCTACGATGACTCTTTAACATCCCCCTCAAGATGCCTGAAAGTTTCAACTTAATCTTTTGATTCAGCTTAACATACCCCTTGAACTTCCCTGAAATTTTGCCCAAATACGATAGCCTTTTCAGATACCCGGAGTCAAATATTCCCCCGTTTCCTAATGTTAATCCTGCGTGCAAATAATGGGCACATTGCATAATTTACATTCCTTGCCCTAGGGGCTGTGGGGGAGATTATACTCCTAGAGGCATAATTGTTAGACCATTTGACTATTTTGAAGAAAAAAAAAACTTTTTAAATTTCTATCAGTTTTAAGGAGGGTATACAAAGGGGCAGGAGGAATGGACTTGTTTAGCTGTGATCACTCTTCAACATTCTCCTGAACGTACCTGAAAATTTCAACTTAATACCCTCAGATGTTCCTTAGATATTGCTGTTGCGCCCTTTTGACAACCACCCTACATAAAGTGTGTTTTGACTTTGTTTGAAACCCCTCTAAACATTTTATGATAGTTTCACCTGAATGCCCTAAGACTTTTTCGAGATTCAGAATCCAATATACCCCCGTTTCCCAATAACCAATATACCCCACTATAAACAATTGACAACTTGCACAACTTACAACCCTTGCCCTAGGGGCTGTGGAGGGTTATGTCTTCCCGGAGACATAGTTATTTGACCTTTATACTCTTTTGAACAAGATAGTTATTTCAAAATTTTGATCGGATTTCTTTGGGACAGGGTAGCTAAAAAGGGCATCGGAGGAGAACTAGTTATCCTCCGATCAGTATTCAACAACCCCTTCAACATGCCTTAAAAGTTTTAACGTAATAACCACTACCGTTCTTAAGTTATTGTATACGCTTTCTTCATAAACTGGATGCACATAGTGTCTTTTGATTTAGTTTAACATACCCCCAAATTCCCTAAATTTTAAACTTAATACCCTTGGTCTTTTCGGACACATCCAAAATCAAACATTCATCCTTTTCTTAACGATAAATCGTGCATATAAGCATTGAGCAAATTGCATAATCTACAATCCTCGCCCCGGGGCTGTTTGGGGTATGGTATCCCCGGAGGCATAGTTATTACACCTTTGAATATTTTGAACAAATGTATTTTTAAAATTTTCTATCAGTGTTGAGGGTGGGACATCTAAAAAGTGACAACCAGCATGTATATAGCGCATTTTGATTGTTTTCGGGGTCTTCTGAATATTTACTTCAAGTTTCATCTTGATAGTTTTAGCCTTTTTAGATTACCAGGATCAAACATTCCCTGTTTTCCGAATAAAATATCTTATATGTTAGCAACATTCAACTTGGATAACTTACAACCCTTAATGCAGAGGCTGTGGGGGGGGGGGGTATGTCAATCCCAGAGGTACAGTTATTTGACCTTTTCAACTTTTTTAAATAAAACGTTAAAAACTTAAGATTTAAAATATTTAAAACTAATTAAAACTAAAATATTAAAAACTGTTTTAAACTTAAAATTTTTATGAGATTTATTTGGGGAAAAAGGACGAGGGAGTGAGGCTGGTTGCCCTCTGATCACTTTTGTCTCTGAAAAAGTATACTAGAATTTTCCATTTCCAATCAAATGAGCCCTTGCTGAAGTTTACACGACAACTGCTTCCATATGGAGTGACTTTGGAAAAAAATAATAATATATTGAAGCCTTATGGCTCTTTACTAGAGACAACGCTAGGGCTTTCCCTCTGATAGTATTTCTAATGTGACAAAAATTGTGCATGAAAGTAAAGTCTCAATGCTCCTATACTAAGAGTATTTCAAATTATGGTTTTGTCATTGATCAAATTATTCATCTTCAATCAAAGAAGAAACAACTTTATGGTCAACAAATAAACTTTCAAATGGGGATAAATCCATTTATTTAGACAGTGAAAAAACAGATACATAAGTCCAGATGTTTCGATCACATATACAGCAACCGTCATGAGCAGAAATACTAAAGTGGTAAAATTGAAACTAGCATATTTATACATAATAAAATAAATAACTTTTCAGGTCATTCACAAAATAATGAACTTCCGGATTATTCACTAGATTATTTTCAGAGAGAGTTCAATGACAAAGTTCATTAAAATTCTTGATTTAAATGTTCTTCTTTAATCTCGCCCAAACGTAAAACAAATTTCAAATGCTGACGGTCGCTGTATATATGATCGAAATGTCTGGATTTTTGTACCTGTTTTTATTTTCACTGTCTAAAGAAATGGATTTATCCCCAATTGAAAGTTTATTTGTTCGTCATAGAACGGCAGTGTGGTTTAAGAAAAGAATACCTAATTTAAGGTGTTAAGTCGAAAAAAAACTTTATGGTCTTTGCATTTTAGAAAGTATGTCCGGCTTGGTGCTCATAACTTACCTCACCCGGGATTGAGAGAAGCATTTGGTACCAATAATCCTTACCCTGAAAACAAAACTCCTTTCCAACAAATTGAAATTGAAAAGAAAATCATACATCCTAATTATATTCGAAAGAAGCTGTCCAAGAATGACATTGCAATTTTGAAGTTAGTAAGACCAGCACAATTTAATGGTGAGTGTTAACTTTACTAATTTTTTAACACAGATAGAGCTTTATAATGACTTTATTTGGAAAAACCTAAGAAAACCAGGAAATTCACAGAAACGTTGACACCCTGACTGAGCTTCTTGGAAAATTTTCTTCGTGTCCTCCCCTCCTCTTGATTTTTGTTACAACCTTTATTTTAAATTTCTACATTAAAAGAGAAAGAAACTATTCACCATAATTTTAATTATTTCACTATAAGTAAAAAAAAACTTAAAAACCTCGGTGGAATGTATACTTAAACTAATTCTTGCTCTTCATATATATTTTTTTTTTAATTAAACTTGTAAAGTAAATTTTCACATTGAAGGAAAGTCAAACAAAATCACACTGGGTCGTTGGCTTCTTTAGCTTAACAGCCTCAGAGGTTCTGTCAAGCCCCGTCTCAGGCAAAAGTTACAGGCGAAAAGTTGTTTGATCCACAATTGGTTTACTCATGCTCCGTAAAATAAGGTGATGAAGATATATTTCATATTTTTTTCAGGTTTCAACAGCTTTAAAATCTAAAAGTAAGTTTACGATTATGTAAATGCAGGGATAGCTCAAAGTAACCGGGCCAGGGGGGGGGGGGAGATTGCCTCATTAAAACGAGTCCTAGATCATAGTATGCGACTAATGAAAATTTATTACACATTAGTCCTTTATCATTTATGCTTATTTATGGAGACAAACAACAAATTAAAACGGAATACCTCATGCGTAAATGTGTAACTAAGAATTGCTAAATTAGTGTTCGCCTCTTCTTCTATGTGGACTACTGCTGAAAAATCTCGTTTAAGCCAGTGGAAAACGTGAGGTCTTTCTCATTCGCCGACAAAATGAGAATATCTAGTCAAGAATCAACCCTGACAGTTCTCAGCAAATTATTAACAAACTTGAGCTTGCTAAATGTTCTTTCGACAGCGGCAACTGCAACAGGTGTTGTCACGGCCAATTTGTAATGACGATTAGCTTGCTTAAGCTGATGTTACCGGTGATCACCTTCACTTACGACTTCTCTGAAGAAGTGGAGCCGTGGCGAAACTGAAACAGAACTTCAAGCTCTACTTAAAGAGCAGTGGAATCTGAATTTTTTTCTTGGTTTTGGGAATTTTGAAACAACGTTGTTGCTAGCTCAATATATGTAACCGAAACCCGTTTTTTAAAGAAGGCTGAAGTAAGGAGCACAATGGCTGAAATTTGACAAGGTAAGCTCTGAGATAATCTACCATCACTGTAGTCAACCTATCAAGCAGGATTCTGAATGTTGTCTATAGAAATGATACATTGAGATCTCAGCTTGACTCTGAGCTCGACGGTCAAAACAAGATGGTCCAAGTCGCCGATGATGATGTCCGATAAAATATACCCCTGAGTTGACTTCCATCCATCTGACAAACACTGTTGTCAATTAAATTGTTGATTTCATCCTCCGATATTTTTTCGAAAAGTTTCTTCATAGCTTCAAGCTTCTCGACTGCATCGATGATGTTGATCTCCTCTCCTTTAGGTTTGTCTGTTGCTATCCTGATCTTCTGCATTATATTTTTCATAAAAATGAGGCATGAGGCAAAAAATATATTATTCTTTTCATAAACTTGAGGCAGGCGATAAAGTTGAAGTTTAGAATCCTTTTCAGAAGGCCACTAGCTTGTGCCTTCGTCTTCGTATTGGCGTTCTTTATCTGTTTCAATTCGTCAATGGCTGAAACGATTGCTTCGAATGAAGTAACTACTTCTTGTATGGTTTCAGTCCTAACATTCCACTGAGATATAAATTGCACTATGCTCTATAACAGTGTTTAGTCTGTGGGCATGACAGGGAATATAAGGCACACAGCAATCAAGAAATTCAGATAATTTCCTCTAGGCTCGATTAAATTTACTGGACATCACCCTTGCATAGTCATTACACTGGAAAGCTGGTGTATCCAAATGAAATCCTCTCCTTGACAATATTCCTATTATACTCTCTGCCGTACCCTACCCAGTTTTGTCATTAGCCTCGCAATAGTCTTTTTCTATTTGTTCCTTCTGAGCTGATAGTCCATGTTACGACCGCAAGCTTATCAAAATGTAGAGCATCTGGCGTCGTATCCACCATCACAAAATAAAATTTTGAATCCCAGATTTAGCCGAAGATCTTCTCCCTGACTTTTGTTGAAAGCAAGTAAATTAACTCTTTATGAGAAATTGTGCGTAAATAGGCAAATCGGTATGGTCTGTAGTGGGTATCAAGAGCAGGCACACATCTAATTAGAAACTAAACCATTTTTGTTTCTGTCTCGCTAGGATCCTTGCGATGTCTAACAAATTTTCGCAGTTTTTTCCTTCTGTCTGTTCATCTTTTGCTTGCTACAAAATCTTAGTTCGGGTGCTTTCGTCAAGTAGGAAATCCACATGACCGCTGTTATTGACGAAGTGACAAAAATCGGACAAAGCTTCTTTGTGTGGCTTGGAAGAGAAATCACTTGCCAGTTCTCCTTTCTTCACCGTTACTTTGATTGCCGAACACCGTCTTCCACTTAAGCTTTTTTGAATTGGTCTCTCCAGGGACAACTGGAGAAAAGGGAACACCTGAAGCGAGAAGAATCTTTCTCGATATTACATTCTAAGAACTGGTAAACCAATTCTATTCCAGATACAAACGCCCCTATTTCTGGACCCTTGTGAACTATACTTTCAAAAAAGTCACCGTAACTTTCGACAACAACTGAATTAATTGGTGAAATGTTAAAAAATTCTTTAGTTCAATTGACTGTTCGCTCTTTACATAGATCATACTCAGAAGATGATGTTGATTGTATTTCTACTAAGATATCTCTTGCATTCAACATAAAATTTTCTCGGACAGTCTTAAAAATAGCATTGGAACCATCAACTACTGATATAATGTATTCTAGCCTAGCAACACATGTAAAAATACTATGTTGGGTCTTTGATCGGAGACGTCTTGCCCTATATTTGACTCCTTCTCATCCTTTGTGTTGATTGATGGCGTGACATTAAGATTACCGAAAAGTGCCGGAGGCAAACATTTGGAATTTTTTCTTTTCTAATTTCTGTCTGTTATAAGTTTCAACGCTACTCATTACTTTCCCCCTAGACTAATATGATTTATCCTAATTGAATGAAGTATCCCAAATTTCAAAAAGCCCTCCAGTCTTAGGAAACAAATTCTTGATTCATAGCCATAAGTTTCAACATTAGTCATTACTTTCGTCCTAGACAAATACTTACCTCCCGACTTGAATGAGGTATCCCAAATTTTGAAAAGCCCTCCTGTCCTGGGGAACAAATTCTAGGTTCATAGCCAAATCTTGCGTGTCCTTCTCAAGCGTTTTATTCGTCTGAGTTTTGTTTTGTAATCGAATTTTTCACTGTGCTGGATGCACTTGCTAAGAAAGGGTCTTGTGGGACTCTTTTTCTTTAAACTCTGATGACTTTTCCATTGTGTTTGATAATTTCATGCCTTCTTTTCCACTCGTAATCAAAGTTGGACCTATACTCCATGCAGGTTTGTTTGACTCTTGCTTTGGTTAGTTCGTACTAAATAGTAATGCTTTATTTGAATTTTCTCAAACTATTGAACGATCCGACAGAAATAAATCACATGGGAGTTTAAACAAATTTTCAAGACGAGCTGCTAAGCTACCAGTCTAGTCCCTTTAAACTTGGTTTAATTTAAATGACTCTGTTTAAATCCGAAATTATAAAAATAAGAAATAAACAATAAACTAAAACGATTCTATTCTATTTACATGCAAATTTGGTCTTTGGTATCGACGACTGGAGTTAAGCAGTGCTAAAATGAATCATTTCTCTATTGAGAAGTCTTTTCAGGAGAAGGAAATACAACTTAGACTGTCTCTGGCTGAATTGAGCGCCTGGGAACAGGATGAGGCCAAAATAAACGACTTGGGTGACTTCACAAAAAGTAGGAGCTAGATGTGAACGACCAGACACAAACAAATCAGACAAGAGCATGTGCAGGTTTTTATGGCACTAGTTACTGCCAGTCCTGTCCCTTTAAACCCGTTTAATTTAAAAGACTCTGTTTAAAAACAAAATTATAAAAATCACAATTAAACGATATAATACAACGACTCTATGCAAGGCCGTACCCAGAGGGGTGGTTAGAGGGTTTGAAACCATCCCGAAAAGTTTTTTTGACTCGTAAAAACGTAACAAAAATGGATATAAACAAATTTTGTATGCGTTTTTTGAGTTTTTTTTTGTGTAACCCCTCCCCCGAAAAAAATTTTTGAGTAAAACCCCTTCCGAAAAAAATCCTGGGTACAGCCTTGATTCTATTTTCAAGAGAATTTGGTTTTTGGTATCTGCAACTGAAGCTGAGCATGTCTTTACCAAGAGGTTTCAACATGTATAAGTCTTTCCAGGAAAAGAAAAACACAGCTTAGACTGTCTCTGAATTGAGCATCTGGGACCTCGATGAGGTAAAAATAAACGACTTATGTGACTTAACAAAAAGCAGAGGAGGGAGGGAGGGGGTGGATCCACGCCCCCTTCTACGAGGCACCCCTGTGTAAATGGTGATCTTCTTCAAACTTTGCGTCATCAGAGTATAAAATCACCTTTGGTAATTTTACTTTTCAACTTAATCACTGATCCCATTTCATGAAAATTCTCCCAAATTCTCCTGTATATTATTTTCTTCTGTATTTTTTAGTTAAAATTGTTTTATATTTGTTTACTATTTTTGCAAAGCTTTTGTAATTGGTTTACTAGCTTTAAAATAAAATTATTGTTTATTATTATAATAAAAATAAAAATAAATGCTAGTGTCATATTCGTCATAGCTTGTACCTGCCTTTATTTGTTTGTACGTGTGTTTACAATGGTGTATTTGGTTAGTTATTAAAGTATATACAATGCCATACTAAAATAACTCAGCAACGGCATCGCTAATGACAATAAGAAGCCAACACAAAATCAACACTGCCATCTGTTATCTTGGTAAAAAAAAAAATTCGGGGTCCTTTGGTGAGGTTATATCTTCTTTAGGTAATTGTTGTCGCTTTGCAATGCTTATGTCAAAGTACTTTCTAAATGACTATTCTAGTGAAGCTGATCATAAGACAAGAGATATATTAAGTTTTAATTCATCTTGTATTGTCATTTTGTTTAGATAAAAGGTTCTTAGTGAGGAACATGGTCTTTTTTTTTTGGGGGGGGGGTACGGGATATGATTTATGGGCACTGATGTTTGTTCAGTTTAATGTATGATAACTATGTAAGAAGTGGTAATAATTTTGCGTTAAATGACAGGGTATGCCACACTGTTTCAAGAACTATTCATGGTCTCAATATGTTATGAAATGCTTGTTTAGAGGAATGAAACAGAGAAAATCGTTTAGAATATTGGTATTGTCACATCAACTTTAAATATTCCCGGATTCATATGTTTTATCCATACCAAGGAATATTTAGAAGTTTGATGTGCCAAAATTAGTTAGAATTAATGGTTACTTGGGGCCAGAGGTTTGTCATTACTATCTAACGGCGTTTGTAACTACGGCTAATCGCTTATTATCAAGCTTATTTGATCATTCAACTGCATATTTTAGCTGAAGAATTCGTGATGGTTTTTATCAAGGAAATTACTTAGTTATCACGTTTTGTCTTTGACCCTGATGACTGAATTTGAACCTCATCGTGTTTCCCTAATCTTAGTTTTATTTCTTTTTCAGTGTTATTCTATTTTTTATAACCGTATTGTATAATTTGCTTGTTAAATTCAGAATTTCCGAAAAAACACTGGAAACCATCTCTCCTACAATGTTTTTTTCAAGCAACCTAAAATCACGACCTCTTTCGTATGATGAACTCTTTATATTGCCAGATATCTTGTTTTAATCTATCCTTGTTGAAAATACAATATTTGCTAATTTTTTTTACACAAGCCAGTGACTTTAAATTTTAATTGCCAGAACTCTCTTTTCGCAAAAGTTGTCTTTTGATTTTAAATAGTTTTTATTGTAAGTAATAAAAGAAAACTGTCTCTTGTTGTCAAGAAAATATTTGTCTATTTCCGCAAAATAGATTCCTTAGTTGAAGTTGCACTGTGAACTTTACGTGCCTCTTTGTTTTCGAGACAGATAGTACCTTTGATTCCAGTAGCTAGAAATTGTAATAGTGATTTACTAAACAATCTATGCTTTAGATTTTCAGCAATTCTAAAAATTTAATGTTTTCTTAACATTAAATTGAAAATTTTGGCTGTTTTCCTAGCCCGAAATATCTTGGCAGCCATGCCAGAACATATGAAAAGCTGCAGGGATGTATTGCAGCACAGCCTTACATAGTAACAATTCTGGCGGAGAATATTCTTGTATTCTCCATGGAATACAAGGATTCCAAAAATACTTGAAATCCTCTGTCCGTGAGGATTGGGGTGGTGTCGTTGGTTATTTGGTTTGGAACGGTGGTTAGTGACGTGACTCTGTAACCTCAGCCAGAGTCGACCCAGCTCTGAATGGGAACCTAAAGAATTCTGAGGAAGGTTAAAAGGAAGGGTTTGCGAAAGCAGGGGATGTCTGGTACCCAGCCCCCCATTGCTCTTTCTGGCTGAAGGACCACGAAAAGACCTGGCTGAAGGACCACGTTTGGACCTTGTCAGAAATAATTTCTATGTTTATTGTCTGATACTGTTTTCTAATCTTGGAAAACATAGTCTGGGAAGTATTCAGAATGTTGGTAGAATAGGTTTGGTCATACTTTAAAAATCATTTGCTTAAGATCTTGAAAAAAAAAAGAGTAAAACTGGAATCTGTTAGAATTTAAAGAAATTCGTTGGAAAAGTTTTGTACTTTTGCATTATAGCTAATACAAACATTTCTCTCATTCAATATTGTGAAATCAACTAAAAAAATAAATAAATAAAAAAGGAAGTGAAACTTTTGTTTGAAAAACAAATGTCTTCTCATAAACATAAAGCTGTAGATGCAGTTTAAAAAAAAATTATAGCTTCTGCACTAAACAAAAAGTCCTTAGAGACATATTGCACCTATCTTTTTTTAATATTCTTTTTTTTTTTATATTAGATTACGTGCAGCCTGTTTGTATACCATGGCAAGAGAATGTTCGAAACAAAGATTTACTAGGACAAAAGGCAACCATAGCTGGATGGGGAACAACTCTATTTAGTAAGTTTTTTTTTTTAATAGTTTCTTTTTTTAATATACATGTAACGATATTTGAAATGGTGGAAGGCTGACTTAAGTTAATACAAGCTTCACAACCTTGTTGCACTTATCTAGTTTGACCCAAAAATTAAATTTGTATGATATACGATTAAGAAATGCTACTTAACATCGTTTTCCCAATTTAGAACAAAGTACATATCTTACTTCCAACTTATATAGTAAGTTCAGACTACATTGGCTCAGAATTTTTTTTTTTCCCACTGAAGCCTTTGAATTATATGTTTTAGGTGAACGAAAACCGTTCACCTAATTCTTAGAAACCAAAAAAGAAGATTATGAAAACACTAGTATACTTTTAATTTTTTGTATCGTTTCTGTAAATATAAAAATTATTCAGAATATAATAATTTAATAGGGACGGAGTAGATGCTTTCTAACACAGGAGCATCATCCACTAAGTTTTATAACTAATACTAAAATAGATGAATATGTGAGGGTATCAGTCAGTATTATGCGTTTTTAAATATATTGATTTTATCTCCTAAAGACAATAGCTGGAATACAGCAATACTAACAACAAGAGCAAATAACTAAAATTGCTATTTGAACCGTATAATTGTGAGAAACCAAAGTATTTTTCGAAACTCACGAATGCAGTGAAGGGCATTGAAAACAAACCAGCTGATTTCTTGAAAAAAAAACGAAACTGTGATCAAACATTTGGACGTATTGGAACTATTTGAGACAGAAAATAAATAATAAATTAATGTCGAGAAATAACAACAAGAGTTAACCAGTTATTCTTCGAGAATTCATAAAGAAGCAAATAAACTAAATATCTTAACTATTTAGAATTTTCTTCGTCATAATTTATGAGGGTTATAGAACTAACAATTAGTAAGTTTTTCTCATTTACAAGAGGCAATACAAAATAACACAAAAGTTGAAGATAAATTGTCGGTATCGCGTCTGAACCTCGTATTATACATTTTAAAAGCTCATAAATAACTAACAAGTTTCTGTCAAGTTTCCGACTATGTTTCTGTTAAAAGAGAAGAGTTGAGGAGGCAAATATATATTCAATAACACTCTACTCCTCCTGATGTATAAGATCCTGCTGATCCTCCTCTTGAGAGCAGCCTGGCAAACGGTTTTGGTACTTATCTCACAAGTGTTAAAATATCATATACGAGCTTGAACCGTGCCAGCGATGAGATATTTAACAGGTTTAATAAGATCAAAATTGGTTTCAAATAAAAAGCGAAATGAGCAGCTAGATTTGTTTTAAAACTTCCAAAACTCAAATTTAATTCATACAGGAATCCAGCCTCAAGAAATATTCAAGGCAACTGAGAATTATTATTTGTTTTAGATCGAAAAGAAGCCAGTCCGTTTCTACAGGATGCTCTACTCCCAATAGCAGACCCAGAAGCTTGTAAAAAAGCTTACAGTAAGATTAAAACATCCATTGTTTTTGATGAGACTGTTTTATGTGCAGGAGATGGATCAGGAAAAGCGGATTCTTGTCAGGTAGCACTATTTCCATTTCATCGTGATAATATTTGGTTATTCTCACCTATTTTTTATTCATTTTTTATGTTTTAACAATATGTTTTAATTCACCTATGTATATTTATTTAAAATATTGATTTTTGCCAGCAGTATTTTCTTCTTCTTTTCTTCTTTAGTATGGTCCTTCTATCATAATTTTATAAAATATAAAATCTTGTTATGCACCCATTTTACTTCCAGTAACAATCTTCGGTCTGATATTTTCTTTACTCATTTTTTTTTTTTTAAATTTAAACTAGCGGAGGTGAAAAGTGTACGTCTTGCTAAAGAACAAAAGATAACTGTTATACTATAATCGTATATTTAATAACTACGAGTATAATCACTATCCAATATTTCTCAGGTCCTCGTTACCTTCACACTTGTATTCTAATGTAAAATTTTGAACCAGTAAAAATACCCACAACCTAATTGGTTCTTCTTTATGAAATGTAACACCAGTAAAAATACCGGAAATTTCTTGAGTTACAATATGTTTTTACAAGTTAACCCTCTGTTTGTCATCTTTGGCCCAAAATCTACATCTTATTTTACTTTATTTTCTTATTGCATAATGCTATCACTTGGGTCCTTGCTTTGTACATATTTGAATACAAATATTCAGATGAACTTTGGGTTTTACTAGCAACTCGTAAATTTTTAGTGGAAAATTATCCGATAGATTAAGAAAGAGACAGTAGCTTGCCTTCTTTCGCAAGGTGCAGTATATACTCAGGTGATGTCGCGAAGAGAGATGTTGTGAAAAGAACAGAGATCAACCCATCTGATCCCCAAGTCGGTTTCTACTGCTGTCAGTTATGCGCGATCTGTCTGTCTAGATTAAGAAAGAGACAGTAGCTTGCCTTTTTTCGCAAGGTCCAGTATATACTCAGGCGATGTCGCGAAGAGAGATGTTGTGAAAAGAACAGAGATCAACCCATCTGATCCTCAAGTCGGTTTCTACTGCTGTCAGTTATGCGCGATCTGTCTGGTAGCCACCTGAGCGCAGTTAATTTTGTATTCTCTCTCTTCACCAGAGTTGACCAATTTAAGATTTACTAAATTCCAAGTCCTTTTTGATTTCAGCAAATCTTTTCGTGTTTAAGAGTCGGAGAATTTTAGTTTTTGACTAACTAGTCTAAATAATTTTTGTAGCTTTGAGCAGTGTTTTAGACCCTAAGCTAATTTCATAAAGTCATTTACTACGCCATCAGCTTCTGAGGCCTTATTGTTTATTTAATTCTTTTAGTGTTGTCTCTAATATAATTCTTTTCTATATCATTTCTTTTTGCTTTAGCCTTATTGCACTTTACTAATTTAGTGTTTTTGCTAATAATCTGAGCTACATTTTGACTTTCTTCCCTAATACCTCTGCTGCTACTTTCTGAATATTTTCTTGAAATTATTCCATTTGACTTCTACATTGTCCGATTTTATACTCTTCTGTTTCATTTTCAAATGTTTTTGAAAGTTCATCTATAATTGTCATCTTAGAGTCTATCAAAGTCATTAAGTTATGACCCTAAAGCTGAAAGAAAAATGTATTAAAATGGGTGGAATTTCTAAAATACTTTTCTCTGTATTATTGAAAACAAGGACCCACTTCCTTATTCACCCTGACATCCCCTCTCTCCTACCCAAATCCATAATTTCTCTTTCACCTAATTACGTATTTACTAACCCTGGGACATAAGTTCCTGAAATTCTTAACAAGTCTAATTCAAATCGTCTGAATTCGTTCGAGAAAATTTCAATATAATACTGGTCTTTCAACGTCATACTGTTTCGTGTCACAATGTTCATGTTTTTTAAATTATTAAATTATCACGGCCTCAAGGAAAGCAATGTTTCCCAGTAGTGCATGTCAGGGAGTAACAAATTTTCTCACGTCAGCTCCCCCCCATAAACTTAGGAAGTGCCCCAGAAGTTTGTATGGTTTGGTGGAGATCTAACAACACGATTCAGGCAAATGGGCGAATTCCAATATTCCGAAAACACCAAAAACGCCGAAAAATATTCACTGCTTCTATATCTTTGTATTTTGCATTCTAGGGTGATTCTGGTGGTCCTTTGATGGCAGATTTTGATGGAAAGTATTACCTTATTGGGGTTGTTTCTTCAGGTTACAGGTGTGCTGAGCCTGGATTTTACGGTGTTTATATGAAGACGACGCATTATCTTGACTGGATTTTTAAAACAGTTAATGAATAAACCTTTATTTTTTTACAAGCATCTTATGAAGCTTGTCATGGTGTTTTTGCATGATTGCTAGTATTACAACTGATGTGTAACCCACTTCCTGTTGTCAATCGGTTAAACTTGGCTCATATTTAGTGACAATATATTATTGTGAAAAAAAAACAAAGAAACAAAGCAAAAGAAAAGAATAAAAATATACGGAAGAATTTGACCCGCGAAATAGAAACAACTCAATCAAAAGCTTGATGCATGTATTTTTTTTTATAAATAAAGAAAAGTGTCTTGGCTGACATATTTGGTAATAAGCCTCTTGAACTTACTATATAGTTGGTTTAAAATGTAAAAGAATTGACAGAAACATACAGAAAACAGTATATCAATACTTTATAAAATTAGATAAGAAATTAGATTTTTTACTTGATATGTAGAATTTATTGGAAGGCAGTTAGTTGAAACGTTTTATTTTCTCCAATAGATTGGAAAGTGCGGAGGCACTTATCTTGATTAACGAAACGAATCCCATAAAAGACATTGACAGAAATATGTGCCTAGTGAACATTATGACCTGCAAAAAGAGGAGGATCTAGGGACTGTCTTTTTGAAAGACATATACAAGGGGTATGCTTGTTTGAGACAGCCCTGCCCCACCTCCCACCTCCTAAATTTTGTGATTTGTACCCCACCTCCCACCTCCTACCCCACCTACCCTGCCACCTCCACCTCCCACCTACCCCACCTCCCACCTCCTACCCCACCTCCCACCCTGCCCCACCTCCTAAATTTTGTGATTTTGCTTGTTTGTCTATACAACATTTTCACTTTCACAGAATCTACCTGCTTATAAAATACACATGTCAATTTATTTATTTTGACAAATTAATCTCATCAACATAACACAAGTGATGCAGTGTTAGCCAGCATTAAAGCTATAGATGTTAAAGGATAATATTAAAACGTCCTCAACTGGTTGAATGTTTTCTTGTGCCAATTTTCTCCAGTTCTATTATTTTAGGGGTTGGAAGTTCGTAATTTGGTCAAAGCTCGGAGCTTTTTAACTCAGAAGTGGAATTGGAAGTGTTCAGAAACAAGTGGAACCCAGGGTTGCCAGTTGCCACAAACATCAAAAACACTACAATCCCTAAAATATTGTATTTTCATTCAGATATTCAAAAATGTTCAGTCTAAGTTATTTTTTAAAACACATTTTACCAGTCGTAAGCCAAATAGATGTCGAATTTCAGAGCACAGATGTAAGACTTCGCCAACTGGTATTTCGATTACCATCTTGTCTTCAAAAAATAAGGGAGAACTTCATAAATAAAACTAACCGTCGGCCTGAAATTAATATTCATTTTCAATCATGTTTTCCCCCTTAGGGGTGACCCAGTAAAAAATGAACCCTAGGGTATAGTAATCAAAAATTTAACAGAGTTTTGAAAAAAAACTCTCAAGTGAGGAAGAATCGCTATTTGAAAGTGATTCAGGAACAGTAACTATTATTTCGATTAATCTTAATGGTAAAAGTTTGTTAAGAAAAAAAATATGGGAATTTAAAAAAATTGCCTGAAACCTTACAAAACTGATATCAGACCGAAATGAAAATTACACTATTGGAATAACAATAGCCAAAAACACCAATTAGGAGAATTACAGCCGTCCATTTTTATTAACAAAGAAAATCACTTGTTAGCATGGGAAGCAGGGATGTGTCTCCTTTTTTATTCTTGCTTTTATTTCTTGCAATATCTAGTACCTTTTGTCAGTATTAGAACATGTTATTTCAGCGAAATGCCGTTTTTGACAAAATCCGTATCCTCAAATACAGGATTTTATATATATATATATATATATATATATATATATATATATATATATTATATATATATATATATATATATATATATATATATATATATATTATATATATATATATATATAATATATATATATATATATATATATATATATATATATATATATATTATATATATATATATATATATATATATATATATATATATATATATATATATATATATATATATATATATATATATATATATATATATATATATATATCTTGCCGAAATAGGGAATCATCATTTGTAATAATTGCAAAATTTTCGATTTTTGGGCCTTCCTCTTGACGGTAGCTGGCATTTACCCCCCCCCCCCCCTGGCGATTACGCCCCCGGAAAATGCCCCCCGGAAAATACCCCCTCGGAAAATATCCCCGGGAAATACTCTCCCCCCGCGGAAATACCCCCTGGACAATATCCCCTGCAAAATGCTCCTGGAAAATACTCCCCCCGCGGAAAATAACACCCCCCCCCCCGGAAAATACCCCTCCCCCGCGGAAAATACCCCCCGGAAAATATCCACGCGGAAAATTTCCCCCTGCGGAATATACCCCCCTCCTTCCCTCGGAAAATGTCCCCCGCCTCCCCCCCCCCTCTCATGGAAAAATTATTAAAATAAATAGATTAAAAGGTGAAGAAAATGCTTTTCTTACAAAAAATGTAAGAAACAGCACGACAAACTTTTCTTTTTGATTGTAGCCTACTCTTCAAGGATAGCTACAGTGGCAAGCATCAAGTCATTTTCTTTGTAGCTGTTTATTAATGCCATATTTTGCCAGCTCGAAACTTCTACGGGCAATGATAGCGGTAATAGTCTATGTTAATGTTGAGGATTCGTTACGACAAAATACTGGTCCAGTTGGAAGAAAACAGTTTTGAAGTAAAGGTAGGTGAATTCAAGAGCCATGACATGAAACCTAACAACCATAGCCCTGAACGTAACGTATGGGCTTAATCTTTCTATGCAGAAGGTCCTTTTAACTTCTTCCATCAAGGCTCTTGCGTTTTGTTCTGTCTTACGGTTACTTTACCGTAAGGTCTAACGAAAGGTTTTACCTTGCGCGTGTGAAACCTTGTGCGTGTGAAGAGGAGATCGTAACGCCAAAACGCTATGTGAACTGTTCTTAAAGGTTTTTCCTTAAAGAAGCACCACGAGTCTTGTAGATTGGCCAGTATATGGTTTGCGCTAAAGAATTAACAAAGTACTTAAGATAAGAAAATACCGTTATTTTGGGAAGATTGAACTAGAAAAAGGTATTTGGAACAGCATAACTAAAAAGCACACGATAACGAATGAAAGCTCTACTGGTAGATTGTACAAACCTCCAACAATTAGCGACATGGGGCCAATTGGACCCAAACCAAGCATAGTAGTCTACACAAATATATCAGACATTCACTTCTGCTCTTGCTTATTTCTAAGAAGACGATATATGATTATTTGCATAATTGGCAGAGTAGCAAAGCACGGTGGAAACTACTTGTTTTTGTTGTTGTTTATTTTCAAGAAAAGCAAGGACACCTCTTTTATTTTGTGTGAGGAGAGATAAGAGGACGTGCCCTTTAGTGATGGAACACTATCATGGATTCATTTCAAAGCATTTATGCTCTAACAGTGTAAAACCTTACCAAAATAGGTTACTCTATAACAGTTGTAAAATTACTAGGATGAGTCAAATCGACCCCAGACGCTTCATGTTTCTGTACCTGCAGGCATAATAGTCACGAAGATTTTAATTATTTTTTTTGTAGCTGTATGCATAATAGTCAGGTAAATTTTTATTCTTCGGTGTCGGACATTAAAGACTGAAAATTATATGGAGTCTATTTTGTCCTTTAAAGAAATAGCCTACAATTATGCTTGAGGCCTGTAAACAGATAAAATACTATCCAGCTGGGAGCTAAAATAGCATTATATAGTTTTTCCTAAGGCCCTTTTTGTCTCATTCTTGCACTGTGGGTATATCTTACGATTGATTTTTCTTGTATTAAATACTAATTTTCCAAAAGATTAAAAATTAAAATTAAAGTTCCCTTCTATACAGAGATTCCAAGCTATAGTGCTAAAAGATTCATCATCTATGGCGTAGTATAGGCTACTGTTGGACTTTAGATCCCCCATTGGTAATTTGAAACTTTGCTGGGAAACTAAAACTATTGGATACCAAATGATTTTAAATACCAACCGGTTTAAATTTCTAACGTTTTCTGGCTCCTGCCTCCTGCAGGGGTACCATTCCCAAAATTTTAGAAGGGAGGGCTTTTTTGTATAACGAAAATACTACAAAACGATATTTTTCAAAATCTAAGGAGGGAAGGTCAATTACGCCCCACCCCCTTCATCTGATTATGGCACTCCTGGGCTCATTCCTGGCTGTAAGAATAGTACGGCCGTGGATTTCGGATGCATTCGGTGGTAAAGACAATGTCTGAAAACTTTCGGTATTATCAGTTTTATATTTTCAAAAAATTCCCTAAGCTTTTCCACTCGAATTGCTGTTAAATGCTATTAACTGGTATGTGTCGTAGCTTCAACTTTTTGTTTTTGAAAAAAAAAAAAAAATATAACGGATAACCCTCATAATTTTAGCCCTCATAGTGCCTTCTTAATTAATTTTTCCACTAATGAAAAAGCAAGGAAGAAAAGCAAAATATTTGTCAGGATGATTTAAGCTTAAGGATGATTTAACAATGAAATTGAATTGAATAAATTATTATTATTAGACTCCATAATCATGTACGATTTTAATGCTTCTTTGAAGAGGCTCTCCTGGCGGTAATACCGAACAGGTTTCAAAAAAGAAGTCAAAAGCTGCGTCATTAAGCCATGTACTGTATTTTGAATATCATGCTAGTAACCTTCGGTTGATGCAAAGAATAAAAAATGGATTATATTCAATGTTTTGTGATAATCAGTTTTCTTTGTGCTCTATCTTGGATATTGCTCTTTGTGGTAAGTTGCCAACACTTAGAACAATCCCAGCCTTCTAAAGGTAAACTGCATATATCCCTCTCTATTACGGTTTCTTTCAAACTGAATTGACAGCGTATCTAGACACTTTCTATTTTTAGGACTAAATTAAATATACGTGAAAATGCAGTTTCAAACACTCCGCAAATATCTTCCACAGGTTTTCACCTATTGTCTGGATTAAGAAAACACTCAAAAGGTGGTTTACACCTTAAAAGTATAAGCACTTGTTCTAGCAAGTACCTCGGCCAGTTCAAACAGTTCGTGGTAACGAACTGTAAGTAAGGAGCGACCCGGCTCAATGGTAACCGAAACTCTAGAAAACGGGTTTTTGATACAAAATAGATACATCAAAAGAATCAGATTTCAATGTTGAATTCAAATATATAACTTTCGTCAAGTTTAGTCCTACCCATCAAAAGTTAAGTGCCTGAGAAAATTTGGCTGATTTTCGAAAAAAAGGGGAAAGACCCCCTAAAAGCTCTAGAACCTTAATGAAAATCACACCATCATATTCAGCGTATCAGAGAACCCTACTGTAGAGGTTTCAAGCCCCTATCTACAAAAATGTGGAATTTTGCATTTTTGCCAGAAGAAAGATCACGGATGCGTGTTTATTTGTTTTTTTTCCAGGGTGATCGTATCGACCCACTGGTCCTAGAATATTGTGGGAGGACTCATTGGAACGGAAATTGAAAGTTCTAGTGCCCTTTTTAAGTGACCAAAAAAATGGAGGGCAACTAGGCCCCCTCACACGCTCATTTTTTTTCCCAAAGTCACCTGATCAAAATTTTGAGATAGCCATTTTGTTCAGCATGGCTGAAAATATGATAACTATGTCCCTTAGGATGACTTAATCCCCCGAAGTCCCCGGGGGAGGGATGAAAGTTATGAACTTTAACCAATGTTAACATATAGTATTGGTTATTAGGAAGTATACAGACGTTTTCAGGGGGGATTTTTTCTGGTAGTAGGGGGGTGGGTGGGCCGGGGTTATGTGGGAAGATCTTTCCGTGAAGGAAGTTTTCATGGTTGAAGGGACATTGCTATGAAGGGGGCGCCAGATTTCCCAGCATCATTTAAAAAAAAGATCAGAAATTAAATATAAAAAAAAATGTTTTTTCTACTGAAAATAAGGAGTAACATCAAAACATAAAACGAACAGAAAATATTATGTGTATGATTGGGTTCACCCCCAAGTCAATACCTCGTTCTTTAAGCCAAAGATTTCTTAGTACTTTCATAAGAGCTATTTATTCTAAATAACGGCCTTTGTGATTAAGGGGTCGTTTTTAAAGAATTGGAACAAAATTCGAACTTTAGCTTAAAGAGCGAAGTATTGACTAGGGGGCGGGCCCCCTAATATACGTATTAAAATATATGAATATAGAAGTTCGTTATGAAAGTTAATTCATAAGTTACGTATATTTATTACTAATAAAAACGTTCGTAAATAAAATTAAACAAGTTTCGAGAAAGCCATTTAACCAAATAAAAGTAAAATTAATATGCAAATTTTGTTTTAATTATTCATGTACGGTGAGCCAAAATCAAAATCTGCATTAATTCAAAAAATTTCAAAAATTAAATAAAAAAAACAAGTTTTTTTTTAACTGAAAGTAAGGAACGACGTTAAAACTTAAAACGAACAGAAATTATTCCGTATATGAAAGGGGCTGTCCCCTCCTCAACGTCTCGCTCTTTACGCTAAAGTTTTACTTTCTCATAACTCATATTTTTTTTTAAACAATAAAAAACTTTAGCGTATAGAGCGAGGCGTTGAGGAGGGGACAGCCCCTTTCATATACGGAATAATTTCTGTTCGTTTTAATTTTTAACGTCGTTCCTTACTTTCAGTTAAAAAAAAACTTGTTTTTTTTATTTAATTTTCAACCAAGAAAGGAAGCTGCATATTTTGTCACTAACAAATAACAAAGAACGATAATGTAGAACACAGACACATAAACTGAATTTTATCTTCGGAAGGGTTTGGGGGAGGGACACAACTTCAACAAAGTGCTAACGATTGGCAAACTACAAGAAATACAGAATATTACGTTGGACATTGAGAATCTTTAGTATAAATAACGAAAATATCGAGAATTCGAGGCCCAAAGAGCCGAAGCTTTTTTTAAGGAACACAATTTTCATAGGACTACGAATAGTATTGCTAATAATGTTCTTTAGCTGCACTTCATTCCTTTTGATGCTGAAGTTTGAGCCTGTTCATACTATACATTTAGATCTGGTTTATTCATTTCAGCTGTGGGATATAGTAAATTTCAGAAGTAAGAAAATGTGCTTTGTTTGATATTTTACTTTCGAGAGGCTGGACTAGGGAACGGCATTTGAAACAGCATAACCATGAAGCAGGCGTTATCAACGAAGCCTTCAACGAGCGTGGTGAAAGAGAAGTTTTCAGAAAAGTTTAAGCCAAACTCACTGGAGACAAAATGACTTAAGAAAATAAAATACAAAGGATATTGGTACAAAGCAACAAAAAAAATCAATACATAAAACGCGGCTCAACGGACAACCTGTATTTTTAATTAATTTTTGAATACGGTAAAAAGACATTAACGTCTACAGTAAAGCAAAGTTTATTTATCTGTGTCGGAAAATCCAAACAGAGAGGTTCTACGTTATTTTGATTAGAATCACCTTAGGTAACTTAAAGAAAAATCAATGCAATGAAACAGTAAAAAAAAATATGTATATACTTTCGAAACCTGCTATACGTTTCAAAAGAGACGTCTCTTTTGAAACGTATGTTATGCTTCCACAAATTTTACCAAAGAAAAGTATAATAAAACATCTTATTTTCTAAATAGAGGTGGTGCATACCTGCATTAAAAAGAACTCTAGGGGGTACATGAGGCATTTGGGCGCATTGAAGATCCAGAACAAAAGAAAAGTAATGTCTATAGTGACATAAAGATATACAATCTTTGACGAGATATACATTTTCAAGATATACATTTTGACGAAAAAACAATCAGCCCCAGCAAACGGTTCGTGGAAAGTGTTCACGAACCGGTTCAATCAGCCCCATCAACCGTAAAGAGCGAGGTATTGAGGAAGAGAAAACCCGCTCATTTCCGTACTAATTTCTGTTCGTCTTAAGTTTTAATGCTGCTCCTTACTTTCAGAGGGAAAAACTTAATTTTTTTTTAAAATTTAGTTACTAAAAATACCTACGTTTTCTTTTGAATGAAAAACGATCGGATGCAAGTTAAACTTTTTTAGGGCAAATAGACAGAAATATCAATATCATCACCGTCATACCTAAACATTCATATTTGACACTTTCACACACCTGGTCAAGGGCCAAAATCCGTTTACAGAACTCTTCTCGCTGCTTAAATGGTGATATGCATTGCCCTGTTGATCATCCCTTTGAGTACAGCTAATTAAATAGTTTTTGGAAATTACCTCAGATGTTTAAAAACATTGGATACATTTTGTAGTCGTGACAGGTATGACAATACAAAAGTAACCTTCTAACGCTATAGCACATCACCATAATAAAATGTAGTTTGAGCTAATTAATAGAAATCGCGATGTCAAATATATGTTCAAAAGCAATAATCTTTTCCAAAAACAACTTTTTTAATTATAGCAGGAGGATTTTTTTTTGTTAGGTTTAAGATCACCAAGAAGTTTTTTCAACATGTTCACTTACGAAACAGAAAAAAATACTTTTAAAAAATACACCAAAATTATGTTTTTTTCTGCTCAGGAAAATTTTAAGTATTATTTATGACAAGTAATTGATATATATATTTGGGCAGGGATTATTGCCCAATGCTTTGACCCCCCCCCCCCCCATTGATTGAACGGTGATCTAAGACCTGGTATTAATAGCTACCCAATCCTTTAGAAAAAAAAAGAAATTATTCGAATTTGACGAAATAGGAGGACTTACACAACGAAATATTTACCATTCCCTTTTTTCTTTAAGTCTAACCATAACCACCACTACACATCGAAACCAATAGGTAACCTTAAAAAATGATAAACCTCTGGCAATTAATTTACTTACGAGACACACCATTCATCACCTGGGCTTTAGGGCGGAAGAAACATTCTTTAGAAAGTCACTAAGTAAACTTAATAATACTTATTCCTTAAAACTTAATAAAGATAATTTTGTAATTAGCTTTATTAAATATATGGCTTAGAGAAAAACATCAACTAGTGCGTGACAACACATTTTCAGAGACAGGAAGAAAAAAAAGGATAGCGATAAGTAAGTAGGAAAACACCCTGTTTAATATATTAGAAACTTCAATGTTTGTCAAAAGAACCTCTTGATAAGTATTGACGCAAAATCATCATTAAAACGAAATTTACGCGTTATTGAGTCAGTTTTTGGTACCTCTTCCTAGCTAATTTATCTATTATGGGTTGCCTCCCCGTAGTAGCATAATATTTGTAGGCATGAATATATAATGAGTCGGAGGTAATAGGCTTGAGACTGTCTGTGTAGGATTTCGACTCTTGTTGATATTAAATAAAAAAAAACAAGTTTTTTTTAACTGAAAGTAAGGAGCGACATTAAAACTTAAAACGAACAGAAATTATTCCGTATATGAAAGGGGCTGTCCCCTCCTCAACGCCTCGCTCTTTACGGTAAAGTTTTTTATTGTTTAAAAAAATAGAGTTGTGAGAAAGTCAAACTTTAGCGTAAAGAGCAAGGCGTTGAGGAGGGGACAGCCCCTTTCATATACGGAATAAATTCTGTTCGTTTTAAGTTTTAATGTCGCTCCTTACTTTCAGTTAAAAAAACTTTTTTTTTTTAAATTTAATTTTTGAACGTTAATGAATAAATGCAGGTTTTGATCTTGGCTCAAAGTACAGGAATAATTAAAACAAAATTTTCATATTAATTTACTTTTATTTGGTTAAATGGCTTTCTCGAAACTTGTTTCATTTTATTTACGAACGTTTTTATTAGTAATAAATATACGTAACTTACGAATTAACTTACGTAACGAACTTCTATATTCATATATTTTTAATACGTATATTAGGGGGTTCGCCCCTTAGTCAATAACTTGCTCTTTAAGCGAAAGTTCAAATTTTGTTCCAATTCTATAAAAATGACCGCTTAATCACAAAGGCCGTTAATTAGAATAAATAGCTCTTATGAAAGTACTAAAAAATCTCTGGCTTAAAGAGTGAGGTATTGACTAGGGGGTGAACCCAATCATATATATAATATTTTCTGTTCGTTTAAAGTTTTGATGTTGCTGCTGTTGCAGTTGAAAAACTTGTTTTTTTATATTTAATTTCTGATCTTTTTTTTAAATAATGCTGGGAAGTCTGGCGTCCCCTTCATAGCAATGTCCCTTCCCCCATGAAAACTTCCTTCATGGAAAGATCCTCCTACATAACCCCGACCCCAGGCACGTACGCAGGAATTTGTTTCGGGGGGGGGGGGACAAATCCTTCAAACCCATTATTCTGTGAGAAAAATCAGAAAATTATGGGAAAATGAAAAAATCGTGAGATTTCGGGGGGGCCCAGGCCCAGAGGCCCCACTCCCTGCGTACGTCCCTGCCCGGCCCCCCCCCCCTCACTGCCAGGAAAAATCTCCCCTGAAAACGTCTGTACTGTATACTTCCCAATAACCAATACTATATGTTAACATTGGGTAAAGTTCATAACTTTCAGCCCTCCTCAGTAGAATGGCCTTATTGAGTCCGAACAGAACCACGTGGTCCTGTCGGCATTTTTAATGCTGACGGGGCACCAAATATGGGCATAGCCTCCCTAGGGAGAAAGATTGCGTAATCGGTCAATGACCTCTTTTTCCAAGGTCGATTTATTTGATGTTTCTATGTGTAATAACTCCGGGGCGAAGGTTGCACATGCGCATTGAATTCTAACGGGAACAATGTTATTGATCTAGGACTCGTGGGGGAAGTGAATTTCCGAGAACTTGATTGCGTAATCGTTCGTGAATGTCATGGTGTCCAGAAATAGTATTTGTTGTTGTTGCTCGAGCCAAATGTTATGACTTTCCCGGAAACAGTTAGATCTTAGGCCTGAGGGATATACGTTCTTTAGGTCAGAGAGAAAAATTAATATTCTATTTTTAAATAGGGCTTCATCGATCTTTACATAATCGGTGGGGAAATTATTGGTTCACGAAGGGGAGAATTAAGAAACATTAAGGCTTCTTTAATCTTAGGCCTGAGGGATAAACGTTCTTTAGGTCAGAGAGAAAAATTAATATTCTATTTTTAAATAGGGCTTCATCGATCTTTAGTGTCAGGAATTAGAAATGACATCACTTGTTATCTTGGAATTATGCGGGAGTCTAAAGAGATAGAAATTCTATTTTTAAATACGGCTTCACGGAGCTTTAAGTCGGAGAGGTAAATTGATATTCTAACGAAACCTTAATAGTTTAGCTAGGAAAATTTATGAGATGAAGAGATTAACGTAGGAAAGGGTTTCCTAGAAATTTGAAATGTGTAAGCACAGAGATGCCAAACAAAAGGAACACGCTGAAATTACGTTTAGGGATTATTTGGGCGAAACGGTTTTAGTCATTTTATGGAATTATTTCGGCGAAACCGTTAGAGACGTTGATTTAAAAGATGGTTTTAGAAGAGGTTTTGAATGTGGTCGTTATAGTAAACAAGTTCTATTTGAAAAGTGTCGTGAGGTCCTCTACCACAACCCCAAAGGGCCCCGATCGCCCTACCCCGATCCAAAGGGTTCCAATCCCCATACCCCAATCCAGAAGGAACCCCCGGTCCCCAAAGGTTCCCAGGGCTCCCACCCGGCCCCCCAGACCCCCAAAGGCCCTCCCCGGATCCCCGTCTTTCGTTGATGTATGTTGTCTGAAACCTATGATTCGGGATGTATGGGGTGCTATTTTTGACTTTTCTGAGTTGGATTTCTTAGTCTTTCATAGGTATGTGTTGTATGAAACCTATGATTTGGGATGGGTGGTTTGCTATTTTGACTTTTCTGAGCGGGATTTCATAGCCTTTCATAGGTGTGTGTTGTCAGAAAATTATGATTTGGGGTGTGTAGTTTGCTATTTGGACTTTTCAGAGCTAGGAATCTTAGTCTCTCATAGGTGTTTGTTGTCTGAAACTTCTAGTTTGGGATGAGTAGTTTGCTATTTCAGAGTTTTATGAGCTAGGCTTTCCTAGTATATCGTAGGTGAATGTTGTCAGAAAATTATGATTTGGGGTATGTAAATTACTATTTCGGGCTTTTCTGAGCTAGATTTCTTAGTCCCTCATAGGTGTTTGTTGTCTGAAACTTCTAGTTTGGGATGAGTAGTTTGCTATTTCAGACTTTTATGAGCTAGGCTTTCCTAGTATATCGTAGGTGAATGTTGTCAGAAAATTATGATTTGGGATATGTAAATTACTATTTCGGGCTTTTCTGAGCTAGATTTCTTAGTCCCTCATAGGTGTTTGTTGTCTGAAACCTATAGTTTGGGATGAGTAGTTTGCTATTTTTGACTTTTCTGAGCTAGGTTTCTTAGCCTTTCATAGGTGTGTATTGTCAGAAACTTATGATTTGGGATATGTAAATTACTATTTTTGACTTTTCTGAGCTAGATTACTTAGCCTTTCATAGATGTTTGTTGTCTGAAACCTATAGTTTGGGATGAGTAGTTTGCTTTTGGACTTTTCAGAGCTGGATTTCTTAGCCTTTCGTGGGTGTGTGTTGACTGAAACTTATGATTTGGGATATGTAAATTACTATTTCGGGCTTTTCTAAGCTAGATTTCTTAGTCTTTCATAGGTGTGTGTTGTCTGAAACTTATGACTTGAGGTGTCTAATTTGCTATTTCAGGCCTTTCTGAGCTAAGGTTTCATAGTATTTCGTAGGTGAATGTTGTCTGAAACTTATGATTTGGGATATGTAAATTACTATTTCGGGCTTTTCTAAGTTAGATTTCTTAGTCTTTTGTTGGTGTGTGTTGACTGAAACCTATGATTTGGGATATAAGGTTCTTAGTCTTTCGTTGGTGTGTGTTGTCTGAAACCTATGATTTGGGATTTGTAGTTTGCTTTTTGGACTTTTCAGAGCTAGGATTCTTAGTCCCTCATAGGTGTTTGTTGTCTGAAACCTATAGTTTGGGATGAGTAGTTTGCTATTTCAGGCTTTTCTGAGCTAAAGTTTCTTAGTATTTCGTAGGTGTGTGTTGTCTGAAACTTATGATTTGAGGTGTGTAATTTGCTATTTCAGGCCTTTCTGAGCTAAGGTTTCATAGTATTTCGTAGGTGAATGTTGTCTGAAACTTATGATTTGGGATATGTAAATTACTATTTCGGGCTTTTCTAAGCTAGATTTCTTAGTCCTTTGTTGATGTGTGTTGTCTGAAACCAATGATTTGGGATGGGTGGGTTGCTATTTTTGACTTTTCTGAGCTGGATTTCTTAGCCTTTCATAGGTATGTGTTGTCTGAAACCTATGATTTGGGATGGTTAATTTGCTATTTTTGACTTTTCTGAGCTAGGTTTCTTAGCCTTTTCATAGGTGTGTGCTGTCAGAAAATTATGATTTGGGATTTGTAGTTTGCCTTTTAGACTTTTCAGAGCTAGGATTCTTAGTCCCTCATAGGTGTTTGTTGTCTGAAACCTATAGTTTGGGATGAATAGTTTACTATTTCAAGCTTTTCTGAGCTATGGTTTCTTAGTATTTCATAGGTGTGTGTTGTCTGAAACTTATGATTTGAGGTATGCAATTTGCTATTTCCAACTTTTCATAACCAGATTTCTTAGTCTTTCGTAGGTATGTGGTGTCTGAAACCTATGACTTGGAATGTGTGGGTTGCTATATTTGACTTTTCTGAGCTGGATTTCTTAGCCTTTCGTAGGTGTGTCTTGACTGAAACCTATGATTTGGGAATGAGTGGTTTGCTATTTTTGACTTTTCTGAGTTAGATTTCTTAGCATTTCATAGGTGTGTGCTTTCAGAAAATTATGATTTGGGAAGGTGCAGTTTGATTTTTGGACTTTTCAGAGCTAGGATTCTTAGTCCCTCATAGGTGTTTGTTGTCTGAAACTTCTAGTTTGGGATGAGTAGTTGGATATTTCAGGCTTTTCGGAGCTATGGTTTCTTAGTATTTCGTAGGTGAAGCTTCCACGTCAGTTTTAAGTTCACCAAGACATAAAAAATTTAAAGTTCAGTTCTAATTTTTCCATAGAAGATAGGAAAAGTTATGCTATGATTGTGATTATTTTCTATGAAGATAGAAAGTTTCACTTTAATTCTAAATTTTCTTAAATTCAGTTCCGACTTTTCTCAAAGAGATGAAAAACTTTAAAGTTCAATTTAAAATTTTCACAACGAAGTCAAGGAAAGTTCAAGTTCTCTTCTGAATTTTCTCAATGAAAAAGAAATTAGTCATTGATCATTTCTATTTTTCCAAATAATATAAAAATTTTCCACTTTAGTTCAGATCTGTCTCGAAGAGATGAAAAATTTAAAATACTGTTCCAAATTTTTCACAGAAGATTGAAAAGTTCAAGTTCTCTTCGGAATTTTACCAAAGAACACAATTCAATTCTAATTTCTCCAGAGAAAACAAAAATCTTCCACTTCAGTTCTTTATTTCACAAAGACATAAAGAAATTTAGAGTTCAATTCTAAATTTTTCGGTAGAAGATAGAAAAAGTAATACCATACTTGTAAATATTTTCACGGAAGATAAAAAGTTCTAGTTCAATTTTAAATTTTCTCAACGAAGTGAAGAAAAGTTCAAGTTCCCTACTGAATTTTACCAAAGAACACAATTCAATTCTAATTTATCCAGAGAAAATAAAAATCTTCCACTTAAGTCCTTTATTTCACAAAGACATAAAGAAATTTAAAGTTCAATTCTAAATTTTTCAGTGGAAGATAGAAAAAGTAATACCATACTTGTGAATATTTTCCCGGAAGATAAAAAGTTCTAGTTCAATTTAAAATTTTCTCAACGAAGTGATGAAGAATTCAAGTTCTCTTCTGAATTTTACCAAAGAACACAATTCAATTCTAATTTCACCATAGAAAATAAAAATCTTCCACTTCAGTTCTTTATTTCACAAAGACATAAAGAAATTTAAAGTTCAATTCTAAATTTTTCGGAGGAAGATAGAAAAAGTAATACCATACTTGTGAATATTTTCACGGAAGATAAAAAGTTTTAGTTCAATTTAAAATTTTCTCAACGAAGTGAAGAAAGGTTCAAGTTCTCTACTGAATTTTACCAAAGAACACAATTCAATTCTAATTTCTCCAGAGAAAACAAAAATCTTCCACTTAAGTTCTTTATTTTACAAAGACATAAAGAAATTTAGAGTTCAATTCTAAATTTTTCGATGGAAGATAGAAAAAGTAATACCATACTTGTGAATATTTTCCCGGAAGATAAAAAGTTCTAGTTCAATTCAAAATTTTCTCAACGAAGTGAAGAAGAATTCAAGTACTCTTCTGAATTTTACCATAGAACACAATTCAATTCTAATTTCACCAGAGAAAATAAAAATCTTCCACTGAAGTTCTTTATTTCACAATGACATAAAGAAATTTAAAGTTCAATTCTAAATTTTTCGGTGGAAGATAGAAAAAGTAATATCATACTTGTGAATATTTTCTCGAAGAGATGAAAAATTTAAAATACTGTTCCAAATTTCCCACAGAAGATAAAAAAGTTCAAGTTCTCTTCGGAATTTTACCAAAGAACATAATTCAATTCTAATTTCTCCAGAGAAAACAAAAATCTTACACTTCAGTTCTTTATTTCACAAAGACATAAAGAAATTTAGAGTTCAATTCTAAATTTTTCGATGGAAGATAGAAAAAGTAATACCATACTTGTGAATATTTTCCCGGAAGATAAAAAGTTCTAGTTCAATTTAAAATTTTCGCAACGAAGTGAAGAAAAATTCAAGTTCTCTTCTGAATTTTACCAAAGAACACAATTCAATTCTAATTTCACCAGAGAAAATCAAAATCTTCCACTTAAGTTCTTTATTTCACAAAGACATAAAGAAACTTAAAGTTCAATTCTAAATTTTTCGGTGGAAACAAGAAAAAGTAATACCATACTTGTGAATATTTTCCCGGAAGATAAAAAGTTCTAGTTCAATTTTAAATTTTCTCAATGAAGTGAAAAAAAATTCAAGTTCTCTTCTGAATTTTAGCAGAGAACACAATTCAATTCTAATTTCACCAGACAAAATAAAATCTTCCACTTCAGTTCTATATTTCACAAAGACATAAAGAAATTTAAAGTTCATTTCTAAATTTTTCGGTGGAAGATAGAAAAAGTAATACCATACCTGTGAATATTTTCTCGAAAAGGTGAAAAATTTAAAATACTGTTCCAAATTTTTCACAGAAGATAAAAAAGTTCAAGTTCTCTTCGGAATTTTACCAAAGAACACAATTCAATTCTAATTTCACCAGAGAAAATAAAAATCTTCCACTTAAGTTCTTTATTTCACAAAGACATAAAGAAATTTAAAGTTCAATTCTAAATTTTTCGGTGGAAGATAGAAAAAGTAATAGCATACTTGTGAATATTTTCCCGGAAGATAAAAAGTTCTAGTTCAATTTACAATTTTCTCAACGAAGTGAAGAAAAGTTCAAGTTCTCTTCTCAATTTTACTAAAGAACACAATTCAATTCTAATTTCACCAGGGAAAATAAAAATCTTCCACTTCAGTTCTTCATTTCACAAGGACATAAAGAAATTTAAAGTTCAATTCTAAATTTTTCGGTGGAAGATAGAAAAAGTAATACCATACTTGTGAATATTTTCACGGAAGATAAAAAGTTCTAGTTCAATTTACAATTTTCTCAACGAAGTGAAGAAAAGTTCAAGTTCTCTTCTGAACTTTACCAAAGAACACACTTCAATTCTAATTTCTCCAGAGAAAATAAAAATCTTCCACTTCAGTTTTAAGTTCCACAATGAAATAAAGAAATTTAAAGTTCTATTCTAAATTTTTAGATGAAAGATAGAAAAAGTAATACTATGATTGTGATTATTTTCAATGAAGATCAAAAGTTTCACTTTATTTATAATTTTTCTTAAATTCAATTCTGATTTTTCTCAAAGAGATGAAAAATTTAAAGTTCTGTTCCAAATTTTTCATAGAAGATAGAAAAAGTTATACATTGATGGTGAATATTCAACATGAAGATAAGGAACTCAACTTTAATTCAGAGCTTTCTCGAAGAAGTGCAAAATGTTCAAGTTCTCTTCTGAATTTTCTTAAAGAAGAGAAAAAAGTTAGCTCAATTCTGAATTTTACCACTGAAAATGAAAAAACCTTCCACTTCAGTTCATAATTTCTCAAAGACATAAAAATTTAAAGTTCAGTTCTAAATTTTTCTGTAGAAGATAGGAAAAGTTATACTATGATTGTGATTATTTTCCAGTGAAGATAAAAAGTTTCACTTTAATTCTAATTTTCTTAAATTCAGTTCCGATTTTTTGCAAAGAGATGAAAAATTTAAAGTTCTGTTCCAAATTTTTCATAGAAGATAGAAAAAGTTATACATTGATTTTGAATCTTCGACATGAAGATAAGGTGCATCACTTTAATTCTGAGTTTTCTCGAAGAAGTGCAAAATGTTCAAGTTCTCTTCTGAATCTTCTTAAAGAAGATAAAAAAGTTAGCTCAATTCTGAATTTTACCAATGAAAATAAAAAAAGCTTCCACTTCAGTTCTTAATTTCTCAAAGACATAAAAAATTCAAAGTTCTCTTCTAATTGTTCCAAGAAAATAAAAAAGGTTCCACTTCAGTTCTGGTTTTTTCTCAAAGAGATGAAAAATTTAAAGTTCTATTCTAATTTTAAATTAAATTTTAGCTCCTTTGTCTTATGGATTTACCCATCAAATTTTTAAATTAGAAAATGAGTGACTCCTTCTATTATTAAAGACAATCGTTCAAACTAATTCATCTAACCTCCAAAACAATAGGTTAGGTTAGGTATAAATAAATATTAATAAATAAATAGAAACATTTCTACATGTTTAAGTTAGGTTAGGTTAGGTTAACTTATCATGAGCGCTCATGATAAGTTAACCTAACCTTTTCTGGGGGATATGGTTAGGTTAGGTTAGGCTAGATTAAGTTAGATTAGATTAGGTTAAGTTAGGTTAGGTTAGCCTACGTACGCTTCACTTAGGTTAGCTTAGGTTAGGTGGGAGACAGGCAAAAAGTTAGGTGTATGATTAGGTTAGGTTAGGTTAGGTTAGATTAAGTTAGGTTAGGTTAAGTTAGGTTAGGCTAGGTTAGCCTACGTACGCGCGTACGTAGGCTAACCTAACCTAACTTAACCTAACCTAACACGCGTCACTTAGGTTAGCTTAGGTTAGGTGAGAGACAGGCAAAAAGTTAGGTGTATGATTAGGTTAGGTTAGGTTAGATTAAGTTAGGTTAAGCTAGGTTAGGCTAGGTTAGCCTACGTACGCGCGCGTACGTAGGCTAACCTAGCCTAACCTAACTTAACCTAACTTAATCTAACCTAACCTAACCTAATCATACACCTAACTTTTTGCCTGTCTCTCACCTAACCTAAGCTAACCTAAGTGACGCGTGTTAGGTTAGGTTAAGTTAGGTTAGGCTAGGTTAGCCTACGTACGCGCGTACGTAGGCTAACCTAGCCTAACCTAACTTAACCTAACCTAACTTAATCTAACCTAACCTAACCTAACCTAATCATACACCTAACTTTTTGCCTGTCTCCCACCTAACCTAAGCTAACCTAAGTGAAGCGTACGTAGGCTAACCTAACCTAACTTAACCTAACCTAATCTAATCTAACTTAATCTAGCCTAACCTAACCTAACCATATCCCCCAGAAAAGGTTAGGTTAACTTATCATGAGCGCTCATGATAAGTTAACCTAACCTAACCTAACTTAAACATGTAGAAATGTTTCTATTTATTTATTAATATTTATTTATACCTAACCTAACCTATTGTTTTGGAGGTTAGATGAATTAGTTTGAACGATTGTCTTTAATAATAGAAGGAGTCACTCATTTTCTAATTTAAAAATTTGATGGGTAAATCCATAAGACAAAGGAGCTAAAATTTAATTTAAAATTAGAATATAACTTTAAATTTTTCATCTCTTTGAGAAAAAACCAGAACTGAAGTGGAACCTTTTTTATTTTCTTGGAACAATTAGAAGAGAACTTTGAATTTTTTATGTCTTTGAGAAATTAAGAACTGAAGTGGAAGCTTTTTTTATTTTCATTGGTAAAATTCAGAATTGAGCTAACTTTTTTCTCTTCTTTAAGAAAATTCAGAAGAGAACTTGAACATTTTGCACTTCTTCGAGAAAACTCAGAATTAAAGTGATGCACCTTATCTTCATGTCGAAGATTCAAAATCAATGTATAACTTTTTCTATCTTCTATGAAAAATTTGGAACAGAACTTTAAATTTTTCATCTCTTTGCAAAAAATCGGAACTGAATTTAAGAAAATTAGAATTAAAGTGAAACTTTTTATCTTCACTGGAAAATAATCACAATCATAGTATAACTTTTCCTATCTTCTACAGAAAAATTTAGAACTGAACTTTAAATTTTTATGTCTTTGAGAAATTATGAACTGAAGTGGAAGGTTTTTTCATTTTCAGTGGTAAAATTCAGAATTGAGCTAACTTTTTTCTCTTCTTTAAGAAAATTCAGAAGAGAACTTGAACATTTTGCACTTCTTCGAGAAAGCTCTGAATTAAAGTGGAGTTCCTTATCTTCATGTTGAATATTCACAATCAATGTATAACTTTTTCTATCTTCTATGAAAAATTTGGAACAGAACTTTAAATTTTTCATCTCTTTGAGAAAAATCAGAATTGAATTTAAGAAAAATTATAAATAAAGTGAAACTTTTGATCTTCATTGAAAATAATCACAATCATAGTATTACTTTTTCTATCTTTCATCTAAAAATTTAGAATAGAACTTTAAATTTCTTTGTTTCATTGTGGAACTTAAAACTGAAGCGGAAGATTTTTATTTTCTCTGGAGAAATTAGAATTGAAGTGTGTTCTTTGGTAAAGTTCAGAAGAGAACTTGAACTTTTCTTCACTTCGTTGAGAAAATTTTAAATTGAACTAGAACTTTTTATCTTCCGTGAAAATATTCACAAGTATGGTATTACTTTTTCTATCTTCCACCGAAAAATTTAGAATTGAACTTTAAATTTCTTTATGTCTTTGTGAAATGAAGAACTGAAGTGGAAGATTTTTGTTTTCCCTGGTGAAATTAGAATTGAATTGTGTTCTTTAGTAAAATTGAGAAGAGAACTTGAACTTTTCTTCACTTCGTTGAGAAAATTGTAAATTGAACTAGAACTTTTTATCTTCCGGGAAAATATTCACAAGTATGCTATTACTTTTTCTATCTTCCACCGAAAAATTTAGAATTGAACTTTAAATTTCTTTATGTCTTTGTGAAATAAAGAACTTAAGTGGAAGATTTTGATTTTCTCTGGTGAAATTAGAATTGAATTGTGTTCTTTGGTAAAATTCCGAAGAGAACTTGAACTTTTTTATCTTCTGTGAAAAATTTGGAACAGTATTTTAAATTTGTTATCTTTTCGAGAAAATATTCACAGGTATGGTATTACTTTTTCTATCTTCCACCGAAAAATTTAAAAATGAACTTTAAATTTCTTTATGTCTTTGTGAAATATAGAACTGAAGTGGAAGATTTTTATTTTCTCTGGTGAAATTAGAATTGAATTGTGTTCTCTGCTAAAATTCAGAAGAGAACTTGAATTTTTTTTCACTTCATTGAGAAAATTTAAAATTGAACTAGAACTTTTTATCTTCCGGGAAAATATTCACAAGTATGGTATTACTTTTTCTTGTTTCCACCGAAAAATTTAGAATTGAACTTTAAATTTCTTTATGTCTTTGTGAAATAAAGAACTTGAGTGGAAGATTTTGATTTTCTCTGGTGAAATTAGAATTGAATTGTGTTCTTTGGTAAAATTCAGAAGAGAACTTGAATTTTTTTCACTTCGTTGAGAAAATTTTAAATTGAACTAGAACTTTTTATCTTCCGGGAAAATATTCACAAGTATGGTATTACTTTTTCTTGTTTCCACCGAAAAATTTAGAATTGAACTCTAAATTTCTTTATGTCTTTGTGAAATAAAGAACTGAAGTGTAAGATTTTTGTTTTCTCTGGAGAAATTAGAATTGAATTATGTTCTTTGGTAAAATTCCGAAGAGAACTTGAACTTTTTTATCTTCTGTGGGAAATTTGGAACATTATTTTAAATTTTTCATCTCTTCGAGAAAATATTCACAAGTATGATATTACTTTTTCTATCTTCCGCCGAAAAATTTAGAATTGAACTTTAAATTTCTTTATGTCATTGTGAAATAAAGAACTTCAGTGGAAGATTTTTATTTTCTCTGGTGAAATTAGAATTGAATTGTGTTCTTTGGTAAAATTCAGAAGAGAACTTGAATTCTTCTTCACTTCGTTGAGAAAATTTTGAATTGAACTAGAACTTTTTATCTTCCGGGAAAATATTCACAAGTATGGTATTACTTTTTCTATCTTCCATCGAAAAATTTAGAATTGAACTCTAAATTTCTTTATGTCTTTGTAAAATAAAGAACTTAAGTGGAAGATTTTTGTTTTCTCTGGAGAAATTAGAATTGAATTGTGTTCTTTGGTAAAATTCAGAAGAGAACTTGAACCTTTCTTCACTTCGTTGAGAAAATTTTAAATTGAACTAAAACTTTTTATCTTCCGTGAAAATATTCACAAGTATGGTATTACTTTTTCTATCTTCCTCCGAAAAATTTAGAATTGAACTTTAAATTTCTTTTGTCTTTGTGAAATAAAGAACTGAAGTGGAAGATTTTTATTTTCTATGGTGAAATTAGAATTGAATTGTGTTCTTTGGTAAAATTCAGAAGAGAACTTGAATTCTTCATCACTTCGTTGAGAAAATTTTAAATTGAACTAGAACTTTTTATCTTCCGGGAAAATATTCACAAGTATGGTATTACTTTTTCTATCTTCCACTGAAAAATTTAGAATTGAACTTTAAGTTTCTTTATGTCTTTGTGAAATAAAGGACTTAAGTGGAAGATTTTTATTTTCTCTGGATAAATTAGAATTGAATTGTGTTCTTTGGTAAAATTCAGTAGGGAACTTGAACTTTTCTTCACTTCGTTGAGAAAATTTAAAATTGAACTAGAACTTTTTATCTTCCGTGAAAATATTCACAAGTATGGTATTACTTTTTCTATCTTCCACCGAAAAATTTAGAATTGAACTCTAAATTTCTTTATGTCTTTGTGAAATAAAGAACTGAAGTGGAAGATTTTTGTTTTCTCTGGAGAAATTAGAATTGAATTGTGTTCTTTGGTAAAATTCCGAAGAGAACTTGAACTTTTGAAAATTTTTATATTATTTGGAAAAATAGAAATGATCAATGACTAATTTCTTTTTCATTGAGAAAATTCAGAAGAGAACTTGAACTTTCCTTGACTTCGTTGTGAAAATTTTAAATTGAACTTTAAAGTTTTTCATCTCTTTGAGAAAAGTCGGAACTGAATTTAAGAAAATTTAGAATTAAAGTGAAACTTTCTATCTTCATAGAAAATAATCACAATCATAGCATAACTTTTCCTATCTTCTATGGAAAAATTAGAACTGAACTTTAAATTTTTTATGTCTTGGTGAACTTAAAACTGACGTGGAAGCTTCACCTACGAAATACTAAGAAACCATAGCTCCGAAAAGCCTGAAATATCCAACTACTCATCCCAAACTAGAAGTTTCAGACAACAAACACCTATGAGGGACTAAGAATCCTAGCTCTGAAAAGTCCAAAAATCAAACTACACCTTCCCAAATCATAATTTTCTGAAAGCACACACCTATGAAATGCTAAGAAATCTAACTCAGAAAAGTCAAAAATAGCAAACCACTCATTCCCAAATCATAGGTTTCAGTCAAGACACACCTACGAAAGGCTAAGAAATCCAGCTCAGAAAAGTCAAATATAGCAACCCACACATCCCAAGTCATAGGTTTCAGACACCACATACCTACGAAAGACTAAGAAATCTGGTTATGAAAAGTTGGAAATAGCAAGTTGCATACCTCAAATCATAAGTTTCAGACAACACACACCTATGAAATACTAAGAAACCATAGCTCAGAAAAGCTTGAAATAGTAAACTATTCATCCCAAACTATAGGTTTCAGACAACAAACACCTATGAGGGACTAAGAATCCTAGCTCTGAAAAGTCTAAAAGGCAAACTACAAATCCCAAATCATAATTTTCTGACAGCACACACCTATGAAAAGGCTAAGAAACCTAGCTCAGAAAAGTCAAAAATAGCAAATTAACCATCCCAAATCATAGGTTTCAGACAACACATACCTATGAAAGGCTAAGAAATCCAGCTCAGAAAAGTCAAAAATAGCAACCCACCCATCCCAAATCATTGGTTTCAGACAACACACATCAACAAAGGACTAAGAAATCTAGCTTAGAAAAGCCCGAAATAGTAATTTACATATCCCAAATCATAAGTTTCAGACAACATTCACCTACGAAATACTATGAAACCTTAGCTCAGAAAGGCCTGAAATAGCAAATTACACACCTCAAATCATAAGTTTCAGACAACACACACCTACGAAATACTAAGAAACCTTAGCTCAGAAAAGCCTGAAATAGCAAACTACTCATCCCAAACTATAGGTTTCAGACAACAAACACCTATGAGGGACTAAGAATCCTAGCTCTGAAAAGTCCAAAAAGCAAACTACAAATCCCAAATCATAGGTTTCAGACAACACACACCAACGAAAGACTAAGAACCATATATCCCAAATCATAGGTTTCAGTCAACACACACCAACAAAAGACTAAGAAATCTAACTTAGAAAAGCCCGAAATAGTAATTTACATATCCCAAATCATAAGTTTCAGACAACATTCACCTACGAAATACTATGAAACCTTAGCTCAGAAAGGCCTGAAATAGCAAATTAGACACCTCAAGTCATAAGTTTCAGACAAAACACACCTATGAAATACTAAGAAACCTTAGCTCAGAAAAGCCTGAAATAGCAAACTACTCATCGCAAATCATAGGTTTCAGACAACAAACACCTATGGGGGACTAAGAATCCTAGCTCTGAAAAGTCCAAAAAGCAAAACTACAAATCCCAAATGATAGGTTTCAGACAACACACACCAACGAAAGACTAAGAAATCTAGCTTAGAAAAGCCCGAAATAGTAATTTACATATCCCAAATCATAAGTTTCAGTCAACACACACCCACGAAAGGCTAAGAAATCCAGCTCTGAAAAGTCCAAAAGCAAACTACTCATCCCAAACTATAGGTTTCAGACAACAAACATCTATGAAAGGCTAAGTAATCTAGCTCAGAAAAGTCAAAAATAGTAATTTACATATCCCAAATCATAAGTTTCTGACAATACACACCTATGAAAGGCTAAGAAACCTAGCTCAGAAAAGTCAAAAATAGCAAACTACTCATCCCAAACTATAGGTTTCAGACAACAAACACCTATGAGGGACTAAGAAATCTAGCTCAGAAAAGCCCGAAATAGTAATTTACATATCCCAAATCATAATTTTCTGACAACATTCACCTACGATATACTAGGAAAGCCTAGCTCATAAAAGTCTGAAATAGCAAACTACTCATCCCAAACTAGAAGTTTCAGACAACAAACACCTATGAGGGACTAAGAAATCTAGCTCAGAAAAGCCCGAAATAGTAATTTACATACCCCAAATCATAATTTTCTGACAACATTCACCTACGATATACTAGGAAAGCCTAGCTCATAAAACTCTGAAATAGCAAACTACTCATCCCAAACTAGAAGTTTCAGACAACAAACACCTATGAGAGACTAAGATTCCTAGCTCTGAAAAGTCCAAATAGCAAACTACACACCCCAAATCATAATTTTCTGACAACACACACCTATGAAAGGCTATGAAATCCCGCTCAGAAAAGTCAAAATAGCAAACCACCCATCCCAAATCATAGGTTTCATACAACACATACCTATGAAAGACTAAGAAATCCAACTCAGAAAAGTCAAAAATAGCACCCCATACATCTTGAATCATAGGTTTCTGACAACATACATCAACGAAAGACGGGATCCGGGGAGGGCCTTTGGGGGTCTGGGGGGCCGGGTGGGAGCCCTGGGAACCTTTGGGGACCGGGGGTTCCTTCTGGATTGGGGTATGGGGATTGGAACCCTTTGGATTGGGGTAGGGCGATCGGGGCCCTTTGGGGTTGGGTAGAGGACCTCACGACACTTTTCAAATAGAACTTGTTTACTATAACGACCACATTCAAAACCTCTTCTAAAACCCTTTCTAAAATCAACGTCTCTAACGGTTTCGCCGAAATAATTCCATAAAATGACTAAAACCGTTTCGCCCAAATAATCCCTAAACGTAATTTCAGCGTGTTCCTTTTGTTTGGCATCTCTGTGCTTACACATTTCAAATTTCTAGGAAACCCTTTCCTACGTTAATCTCTTCATCTCATAAATTTTCCTAGCTAAACTATTAAGGTTTCGTTAGAATATCAATTTACCTCTCCGACTTAAAGCTCCGTGAAGCCGTATTTAAAAATAGAATTTCTATCTCTTTAGACACCCGCATAATTCCAAGATAACAAGTGATGTCATTTCTAATTCCTGACATTAAAGATCGATGAAGCCCTATTTAAAAATAGAATATTAATTTTTCTCTCTGACCTAAAGAACGTTTATCCCTCAGGCCTAAGATTAAAGAAGCCTTAATCTTTCTTAATTCTCCCCTTCGTGAACCAATAATTTCCCCACCGATTATGTAAAGATCGATGAAGCCCTATTTAAAAATAGAATATTAATTTTTCTCTCTGACCTAAAGAACGTATATCCCTCAGGCCTAAGATCTAACTGTTTCCGGGAAAGTCATAACATTTGGCTCGAGCAACAACAACAAATACTATTTCTGGACACCATGACATTCACGAACGATTACGCAATCAAGTTCTTGGAAATTCACTTCCCCCACGAGTCCTAGATCAATAACATTGTTCCCGTTAGAATTCAATGCGCATGTGCAACCTTCGCCCCGGAGTTATTACACATAGAAACATCAAATAAATCGACCTTGGAAAAAGAGGTCATTGACCGATTACGCAATCTTTCTCCCTAGGGAGGCTATGCCCATATTTGGTGCCCCGTCAGCATTAAAAATGCCGACAGGACCACGTGGTTCTGTTCGGACTCAATAAGGCCATTCTACTCTCCTCCCGGGAACTTTGGGGGATTAAGTCATCCTAAATGTCATACTTATAATATTTTTGAACATGCTGAACAAAATGGCTATCTCAAAATTTTGATCAGGTGACTTTGGGAAAACAATGAGCGTGGGAGGGGGCCTAGTTGCCCTCCATTTTTTGGTCACTTAAAAAGGGAGCTAGAACTTTTAATTTCCATTCCAATGAGCCCTCCCACGATATTCTAAGACCACTGGGTCGATACGATCCCCCTGGGGGAAAAAAAATAAAAATAAACACGCACCCGTGATCTTTCTTCAGGCAAAAAATGCATAATTCCACATTTTTGTAGATAGGAGCTTGAAACCTCTACCGTAGGGTTCTCTGATACGCGGAATATGATGGTGTGATTTTCATTAAGGTTCTATAACATTTAGGGGGTCCTTCCCCCTTTTTTCGAAAATCAGCCAAATTTTCTTAGGCGTGTAACTTTTGATAGGTTCTTGATTAAACTTGATGAAACTTATATATTTGAAATCAGCATTAAAATCCGATTCTTTTGATATATCTATTTGTATCAAAATACCGTTTTCTAGAGTTTCGGTTACCATTGAGCCGGGTCCCAATAACCAATGCTATATGTTAACATTGGGTAAAGTTCATAACTTTCAGCCCTCCTCTTGGGGGCTTCGAGCGATTAAGTCATCCTAAAAGACATAGTCATAATATTTTCGACCATGCTGAACAAAATGGCTATCTCAAAATTTTGATCGGGTGACTTTGGGAAAAAAATGAGCGTGGGAGGGGGCCTAGTCGCCCTCCATTTTTTGGTCACTCAAAAAGGGCACTAGAACTTTTAATTTCCGTTCCAATAAGCCCTCCCACGATATTCTAGGACCTCTGGGTCGATACGATCACCCCTGGGGAAAAAAAACAACAAAAAAACAAAAAAACAAATAAACACGCATCCGTGATCTTTCTTCTGGCAAAAAATGGAAAATTCCAGATTTTTGTAGATAGGAGCTTGAAACCTCTACAGTAGGGTTCTCTGATACGCTGAATATGATGGTGGGATTTTCATTAAGGTTCTATAACTTTTAGGGGTCTTTCCCCCTTTTTTCGAAAATCAGCCAAATTTTCTCAGGCGCGTAACTTTTGATAGGTAAAATTAAACTTGATGAAACTTATATATTTGAAATCAGAATTAAAATAAGATTCTTTTGATGTATCTATTGGTATCAAACTTCCGTTTTTTAGAGTTTCGGTTACCATTGAGCCGGGTCGCTCCTTACTTACAGTTCGTTACCACGAACTGTTTGAGAAGAGCATCGCCAAGTGCTGAAAACCATGTTGTGACCAAGATAGGCCCAGGATTGCACAAAGCCTCCATTCATGGAGGTCCCAGGAACTTCTTGCTGTTCGGTTCTAAGCCGGCTTAAGCACTTCGGTGTAGACTTGAGAAGATATGTGATCCCCGTCCTGCACTGTGATCCTCGATCCCCGTCCAGTGGTCAAATATGGCTCTGAAGCATGGACGCTCCGAAAAGCGGATGAAGATTTGCTAGATGTTTTCCAGAGAAACTGCTTAAGGATTGTTCTGGGTACCTCACTGACTGACCGTATTTCGAACAATAGGCTATACGAAAAATTTGGTTCAATACCACTCTCTAGGGCTATAATGAAAGAAAGGTTGAGGTGGCTAGGGCACGTTGTGCGGATGAAGGATGACAGATTGCCGAAGACTGTTCTTTTCTTCCAACCATCTAGGGCTAAACGGAAAGCAGGTCGTCCCCGCCTGGGGTGGGAGGACGTCATAAAGAAAGATTTAAAGGAAATGGGAACTTCGTGGGCGGGTGTAAAAAGGGAGGCTTTGAATAGATTGGGGTGGAGAAGGAGCGTGCGTAGCTGTGTTGGCCTCGGCGGCTTGGTGCTGCGGTGAGTTGTTAGTAGTAGTAGTAGTAGTTTTGGTATATACTGCTATAGTTGGCGCTTGGAAACACTGATATTGGTGCGGGAAGATCAACCTGCAAAAATTAGCCTATGATGGGAGGGGAGAAGGTACTGTTTTAATATCTGTACAACACGAAAGGCATCCACTCGACAAAACCAAAGATCTGACGCTATCTAATGCTATTTAAACAAGTATTCAGGGGTTTCTCACTTTGGGAACTATATTTAAACTTTAGTTTTTTGTGGTTTCAGGGGAGGGGCTTAGGTTAGGTTAAATTAGGCTAGGTCAGGTTACGTATTTAATATATGCTATGCTTTAGCCCTCCCCCCCCCCCTAATGCGAAAATATATAGCCCATTTTTGTTCATAAACAATTATATTTTCATCCTATTTTGATTTATTTCATTACCATTAACTAAACTTCACTTCTTGCAAGTTGTCCAGATATTAGATCAGTACCGGGGAGAAAAACTAAAAAAAAAAAATTGGCCAGAAGCGTAGCATTTTTTTTAAGATAAAATTTTTACTTTTTATGCGTTCTTCTTTCTATATTTTTGTATAATGAGGGATATGTGAGAAAAAGAAGCGTTCAAGTCATTACCCTTTCCGCCCAAACTTTTTTTTTCAGTTTTCCCCAAATTTCCTTCTGTGTACCTTCTCTTATAAAATTAGCCGAACGTTTATTTTCAGTCGATATTTTCCTTTTTCTACAGATGGAATTTTTTTTTTTATAAAATCTTAGGATCAGTTAGGCAGTTACCTGTTTCTGAAACACATGTCCTGTAAGTTGGAAAGATTATCAGCCCAAATACTGGTCAATAAGAAACAAACATCTAGATAAATTACTTCTTCTGCGTTCGTAACTTTATGGAAGCATACTAAAGGAAGATTGACTATACATCAAGCAATAGGCTACACAAAAATCCATGTTATTATGAATAAACGTGTTCAGTGCACTTTTTCACGACCAAATACTATGCATCAACAATGGGCAAATTTCATAACTTACAAGCCTCTCCTTAAGGACTCTGGGGGGTCATTTCACCCCTAAAGACATAGTTATTTGAACTTTTAACTTTGCCAAACAAAATGGCTATCTCAAAATTTTGATTGGATAGCTTTGGGGAAAAAGGGGCATGGGATGGTGGCTAGTTGCCCTCCAATCTTTTTGGTCACTTAAAAAGGGCACTAGTACTTTTAATTTCCGTTCAAATGCACCCTCTTCCGATCTTCTAGGACTATTATTTCGATACGATCATCCCTGAAAAAAAAAGCAAATAAGAAAGATTGCACATCCGTAATTTTTTTTCTGGCAAAAAAAAGAGCGAAATTCCACAATTTTGTAAATAGGAGCTTGAAACTTACAGTAGGACTTTGATACGCTGAATCTGACAGTGTGAATTTCACTAAAATTCCTTGACTCTTAGGGGGTATTTCCCCGATTTTTGAAAATAAGGCAAATTTTCTCAGGCTCTTAACTTTTGATGGGTAACACGAAATTTGATTAATATTGTATATTAGCAATTAGGATAATAAATTAATTCTTTTGATTTATCTATTGATATTAAAATTTCGTTTTTTAGAGTTTCGGTTACTATTGAGCCGAACTTACGGGTCGTTACCACGAACTTTTTGATAACCATACTAACCGTTTATTTTGTATGAAATACATAGATCCTTAGAAACGTATGTGCCAGTAATTGACACTTTGGCCTCAGAAATTAGGAAGCTGAATAGAAGACTTTTTAATAATACTAAATCGATTGGCTACCTCAAATTTTGACTCCATAGAAATTTCACCCCCCCCATGGGCCAACATTGCTGTTTAACAGCAAACACGAGAAAAACGATATTGTTTAACATTGTTATCTACCAACGTAATAAAATGGCGGAAAACGCCACTTTACTGCAGCGTAATATTTTTCGCTACTAAAAAGGAACAGTAGAAATTTCACTTTTTTGGACAAATGTATACCCTTCTAATATTTTTGGACCACTGCTTTGATAGGATCTCCACTGAAAAAAAATAATCAGAGAAATAAATACGGATCGATGGCCATCTTTCTCCAAAACAAAAGAAAATTCATTTATTTTGTAGATAGGGGCTTGTAACTTCTGCAACAGTACTTTCTGATATGGTGAAGTAGACGGTGTAATTTCCATTAACTTTGCTCCTCTTTATTGGGTATTTCACACCTTATTTTAAAATAGGGCAAATTTTCTCAGGGTCAGGAATTTGATAGGTAATTTCCACTTAAATGATTTCACATAGTTGGAATCCAAAGTATAAACACATACTGAACAAGTACTGACAAAACCTATCCTCTCCACACAAAAAAAGTGACCCTTTGTCCTCGTCTCCTGAGACGATCCCATACCTATGCGAACCTGGCGAGTAAATCACAAGTTCCGTAGATGATTATACTTCTTCCGTAAAAGCTGTATTAAATTTAATTTATTGGCTCGGAAGTAGTACAACATTTACCCTCTAGAGGCGCTGAGGTACGCGGGGTCACTTTTGGAGAGTTTTGTCAGTACTTGGTCAGTATGTGTTTATACTTTGTTGGAATCACAATAAAAATTAAATTCCTTTGATGTATGTTGTTGCAAGACAAGGTGACGAGAGTAACACCGCATGGAGAGACTAGTCCCCCCTCCCTTACCAAAGTCACTATTCGGGGCGAGGAAATCGAATGTGTCGACCAATTTATTTACCTAGGGAGTGTGCAGACATCCACAAACTACTCATCAAAAGATTCCTGGCTCTTACCTCCACATGCTTCAAGTCACTGCGCTCTATTTGGAAAAATAAATACCCCCCTTTAAAACTGAAGATTTGACTCTTCCGTGCCTTAGTGATTCCAGTTGCAACGTATGGAGCAGAGACATTGACTCTAAAAGCCGATGGCAAGCACCGACTGGTGGCTTAAATCGCTCCGAAAGCTGAGTAATATCACTTACCTTGACCGAGTATCAAACGAACAACTGTTGTCCTTCTTGGATTACCCTCAAATTATCATGCAGATCATCAAGCTCCAACAGCTTTGATGGTTAGGACGCTTTCAGTGTATGTCCACAGCCCAACTGCCTAAAATAGCCTTTGACGGAAGAATAAATGCCTTTCGCCTCAGGGGAAGACCTCCCAAGTGCTGGTGGGAAAAATTTTCTGACCACTCCACCCAAGAACTGCTGAGGACTGCAACAAACAGGGAGGCATACCAAAAATATTGTTATGATGCCATTAGAGGAGATGCCCCGAATCGGCCAGCCCGGCCGGATGGGAGTTAAGTAAGTAATTAAGTATGTTGTTGCCACCAACTATTCGATACACAGTTTACTTCCAGTAGCACAAATAAAACTTAGTTTACCGGGAACCAGAGTCATCACTAGCCAGACTGTTTGGGTATAAGGGGAAGGGGGGAATTTTGCTAAATTGTTATTTGATTTGCCAAATTTGTCACTAGACAAGATCAACATTTTATTAAAACGATTTTACTGATCAATTACATAATGCTTTGAAATAAGAAAAAATCAAATATACCCGAGGCTTTTTGTTGTCACTGTAACGGACCATTATTCGGACCACGCCTTAGTTTTTCATCTATTATGCCACAAGCTGAGTTTAATTTTAAATTCAATTGTGGGCTTTTTCTTTCGTACATAACAATAACTATTAGTAGAAACGTAGAAAGTATTCTAAGTTGTTTAAGCAGATTGTGGGCACAAAATTAATATTACCAGTACTATTTTATTGCAACATTTGAAGATAAAATATTTAATGATAGCAAATTCTTATCAGCAAGTTATCAAGATGTTGTCCAGACTTTATATAATGAGTGTTGCCAGGCAGGAGGGGGTGGGTGGTAGAGACTAGTGTTTTAGTCTCAAACAAGTCACAAGTCCCTTATTTAAAGAGTTTCTAGCGAGCCTAAAGCACCCCCCCCCCATTCCGAATTGGCACAATATTGTTGAATATATCTGTGCTTGATCCGATACAAAGCTGATTGAGTTAATCATCTTTTGAATATCAGCTGTAAACCACTTTCCCAAACCCTCTAGTCTCATTGGTTTACAAAACAGTAAGACATGGTTTTGCGTTTGAATTTTTGTCCTGCGTGTGGGATCATATCTGGGACTGGTCGAGCTCATATCATTTACAATAATTTATCTTCTTTCAAACAGTTTGTGGTAACGAACTGTAAGTAAGGAGCGACCCGCTTAATAGTAACCGAAACTCTAAAAAACAGAATTTCGATACCAGTAGATATATCAAAAGAATCAGATTTTTATTATGCTGATTTCCAATAAATAAGTTTCAGCAAGCTTAGTCTTACCCGTCAAAAGTTACGAGCCTGAAAATATTTACCTTATTTTCAAAAAAAGAAGAAACACCCCCTAAAAGTGATAGAATCTTAATGAAAATCCCACAACCAGATTCAGTGTATCAGAAAATTCTACTGTAGAGGTTTCAAGCTCTTATCTGCGAAATGTCGAATTTTGTATTTTTGCCAGAAGAAAGATCACGGATGGGTGTTTATTTTATTTTTTTTTCCAGGGGTGATCGTATCTATCTAGTGGTCCTAGAATATCATGAGAGCGCTTAAATGACCTATTTAAGTGACCAAAAAAATTGGAGGGCAACTAGGACCCCTCCCACGCTCATTTATTTTCTTGAAGTCACCTGATCAAAATTTTGAGATAACCATTTTCTTCAGCATAGTCAAAAATCTAGTAAATATGTCTTTGAGGATGTCTTCATCCCCCACAGTTCCTGGGGGAAGGGCTGCAATTCATGAACTTGGCCTGTTGTTTACATATAGTATTGGTTATTGGGAAGTATACAGGCGTTTTTAGGAGGGATTTTTTCTGGTAGAGGGAGGGGGGTCGAAGGAGGGGGTTACGTAGTAGGATCTTTCCATGAAGGAATTTTTCATGTGGGAAGGGACATTTCTATGAAGGGGGTGCCAGATTTCCCAGCATTATTTAAAAAAAGATCAGAAATTAAATAAAAAACAAGTTTTTTTTCAAATGAAAGTAAGAAGCAACATTAAAACTTAAAACGAACAGAAATTATTACGTATACGAGGGGTTCGTCCCCTAGTCAATACCTCGCTCTTTACGCTAGTTTTTTTTTAGTTCTTTCAAAAGAGCTATCTATTGTAATTAAACAGCCTTTGTGATTCAGGGGTTTGTGATTGAAACAAAATTTGAACTTTATCGTAAAGAGCGAGGTATTGACTAGGAGGCGAACTCTCTTATACATTCATTTCTGTTCGTTTGAAGTTTTAATGTTACTCCTTACTTTCGTTGAAAAAACTTGTTTTTTTTCATTTAATACAAAAATAGATCTCTCGCTAGGACCTGAGCCATGGCGCAAGCACCGTGGCTCATTTGTTGATTACATTGGCGCATTGAATGATCACAAGTGGAGCATGGAGTGAACATTTGCGTCTGTATGTATCTCCTTTTACTATATGGTGATTAAGGATTGATTGTCACAAGCAAAATATAGTAAATAAATTCTACATGGAAAGTGAATTGTCTAAAAAGGCACGATTCACTGAACAGAGCGGAATTACTTTTATTTAAATCTTTTAAATGCATCGTAGGATTTGACCAAAGATTCGATTCTGGAGTGCTTTTTTGGGTGTCTCGTCATTAGTCGCAAAATACAACCAAATAACGTCTATAAAACACAGAGACAACATTGATGATGAGTATACTTTATTCTTATATTATAGGTTGGTCAATTCAAGCTTAGCCTTAGCCATCGTGGTGTCTAGATTTGAAGCAAAGTTTTTAAATTCCCTTTATTCATTATGTTATAAAATGATAGAAAGATGCACATAAAGTGTTAGTGAGCGCAGGGTATGCAAATATTGGCCCATTGCATGGAAAAGATGGACCACTCTTGGTCGAAATCAGCTCGGCAGCCACAAATTTGAAAAATGGCATTCGAAACAGCAATTCTTCGTGACATCTGGCACTTTTTCCTGGCATGTTTGGCTGATTCGATAAATAATCCATCGAAAGAAGTTATATTTCAAGTGAATTTTTCTCATCGCCCTTTTATAATTCAGTAAGCCATACACGTAGGGGAAAAGAAAAGAAAAATTAATAGACATATTAATTTTAAGATGGGATTTTATTGGATTAACAGATATGAAATTCTGATTCCTGCAGAAGGGTCTTTGACTATTGTAATTCTAATCGATCAATTTTTCGAAGAAGTTCTATATTTGAGTGGTTTCAGGCTTTTCTCCGTAATATTAAAAAGTTTATTTCTCTCATTGTAGAGCCCTATGAAGTTAGATCAAAATAAAAGCTACTATTTAAAAGTAAACACTAATTGTCTCTTAAAGGAGTTTCTTCGAAAACACACCTTTTACTCTTCGTTACCATGGGCTGCAGCTTTTGTTCCCTATTAGGCTGTTGCTTCGGTTGTAGCATTGACACGTATTCAAGATTAGACTCTCGTCATTTAAATAAATACCAATTATATAAGTATTTTACGGAATTTTGATGTCAGACGGTCTAAATGTTTCAGCATGGTAAATGCCCTCGTGCACATGCGTACTAGCCGCTGTAAAATGCACGAAATTTACAATGGATCTTTTTTAAATTAAATAAAAAAAATAAGTTTTTTAAACTGAAAGTAAGGAGCGACATTAAAACTTAAAACGAACAGAAATTATTCCGTATATGAAAGGGGCTGTCCCCTCCTCAACGCCTCGCTCTTTACGCTAAAGTTTTTATTGTTTTAAAAAATAAAGTTGTGAGACAGAGTCAAATATGTGATTGAGGGGTTTGTGAATTAAATTTTTTATGAGGGGAGAACCCCCTCATATACGTAATAACATATACGTAAAAAAAAAAAAAAAAAAAAAAAAAAAAAAAAAAAAAAAAAAAAAAAAAAAAAAAAAAAAACAAGCGATACGGCTCAATAGTAATCGAAACTTTTAAAAACGGAATTTTGATGTCAATAAATGTATCAAAAGAATGGGCTTATAATGCTGATTCTAAATACATAAATTTTATTAAGTTTAGTATTACTCATCAAAGGCTACGAGCCTGAGAAAATTTACCTGATTTTTTAAAGAGGGAGGAAACATTCCCTACAAGTAAAAGAATTTTAATGAAAATCCCACCGTCAGATTCAGCGTAAAAAACTGTAGCGTAAAGAGCGAGGTATTGACTTGGGGGAGAACCCCCTCATATACGTAATAATTTCTGTTCGTTTTGAGTTCTAATGTTGCTTCTTACTTTCAGTTGAAAAAACTTGTTTTTTTAATTTAATTTCTGATCGTTTTTTAAATAATGCTGGGAAATCCGGCGCACCCTTCATAGAAACGTCCCTTACCCCAAAGAAGCATTCTCCACGGAAAGATTCTCCCGAGTAACCCCCTCCTTCAGCCCTCCCCCCCCCCCAGAAAAAAATTCTTCCTGGAAATGTCTGTATACTTCCCAATAACCAATACAATATGTAAGCAATGGGCAAAGTTCATATCTTGCAGCCCTTCCCCTGGGAACTGTGGGGGATTAAGTCATCCTAAAAGACATATTTATTAGATTCTCGACTATGCTGAACAAAATGGCTATCTCAAAATTTTAATTGGGTGACTTTGAGAAAAAAATGAGCGTGGGAGGGGGCCTAGTTGCCCTCCATTTTTTGGAGGGCACGCATCGTGATCTTTCTTCGAGCAAAAAATGCAAATTCCCACCTTTTTGTAGATAGGAGCGTGAAACTTCTTAATAGGGTTCTCTGATAAGCTGAATGTGATGGTGTGATTTTCGTTAAAGTCAATTAAAAATGCAAAATTCCACATTTTTGCAGATAGGAGTTTGAAGCTTCTTTAATAATGTTCATTGATAAGCTGAATCTGATGGTGTGAATTTCGTTAAAGTTAATTTAAAAAATTTGCAATTAAAACAAAATTTTATTGTTTAAAAAAAATTGAGTTGTGAGAAAGTCAAACTTTAGCGTAAAGAGCGAGGAGTTAATGAGGGGACAGCCCCTTTCATATACCGAATAATTTCTGTTCGTTTTAAGTTTTAACGTCGTTCCTTACATTCAGTTAAAAAAAAAACTTGTTTTTTTATTTCATTTGTGAACGTTTTTTAATTACTGCAGGTTTTGATTTTGGCTCACCGTGCATGAATAATTAAAATGAAATTTGCATATTAATTTTAATTTTATTTGGTTAAATGGCTTTCTCGAAACTTGTTGAATTTTTTTACGAACGTTTTTATTAGTAATAAATATACGTAACTTACGAACTAACTTACGTAACGAACTTCTATATTCATATATTTTTAATACGTATATTAGGGGGTTTCCCCCTAGTCAATACCTTGCTCTTTAAGCTAAAGTTCGAATTTTGTTCCAATTCTTTAAAAATGACCCCTTAATCACAAAGGCCGTTAATTAGAATAAATAGCTCTTATGAAAGTACTAAAAAATCTTTGGCTTAAAGAGCGAGGCATTGACTAAAAGGTGAACCCAATCATATAGCCAATATTTTTTTGTTTGTTTTAAGTTTTGATGTTGCTCCTTACTTTCAGTTGAAAAACTTGTTTTTTTATATTTAATTTCTGATTTTTTTTTAAATAATGAAGGGAAATCCGGCACCCCCTTCATAGCAATTTCCCTTCCCCCATGAAAACTTTCTTCATGAGAAGATCCTCCAATATAACCCCCGACCCACCCCCACCCCCCACTACCAGAAAAAATTCCCCCTGAAAACGTCTGTATACTTCCCAATAACCAATACTATATGTTAACATTGGGTAAAGTTCATAACTTTCAGCCCTCCCACTGGGGGCTTCGAGGGATTAAGTCATCCTAAAAGACATATTTATAATATTTTCGACCATGCTGAACAAAATGGATATCTCAAAATTTTGATCGGGTGACTTTGGAAAAAAAAGAGCGTGGGAGGGGGCCTAGTCGCCCTCCATTTTTTTGGTCACTTAAAAAGGGCACTAGAACTTTTAATTTCCGTTCCAATGAGCCCTCCCACGATATACTAGGACCACTGGGTCGATCACCCCTGGGGAAAAGAAAAACAAAAAAAAAAAAAACAAAAAAACAAATAAACACGCATCCGTGATCTATCTTCTGGCAAAAAATGGAAAATTCCACATTTTTTTAGATAGGAGCTTGAAATCTCTACCGTAGGATTCTCTGGTAGGCTGAATATGATGGTGTGATTTTCATTGAGGTTCTATAACATTTAGGGGGTCTTTCCCCCTTTTTTTCGAAAATCAGCCAAATTTTCTTAGGCGCGTAACTTTTGATAGGTAAAATTAAACTTGATGAAACTTATATATTTGAAATCAGAATTAAAATCTGATTCTTTTGATGTATCTATTGGTATCAAAATTCCGTTTTTTAGAGTTTCGGTTACCATTGAGCTGGGTCGCTCCTTACTCACAGTTCGTTACCACGAACTGTTTGAAAGATGCCAATTGAACCTCATTGAAGTTATTTTTACTTTCATCAAACGTTTAGTCCATATACATTTAGTCCATAGTCCATAGTCCACAAACGTTTAGTCCATAGTCCATTTTTTTTACTACACTAAAAAAAATGGACTCATTGGTTTTTCAATTTCGTTCAAACCTTTTAAGCTATTGCTGTGAGATCTATGCTACTCTGCAAATAAACGCAGATTGTACCCCCCACCCCTGAATTGACTTGCGTAAGTGGTTATTTTGCTTAAAGAAACAAGAAGAAAAAGAAAACACCAGTATCTTTCTCTTTTATCTCGTGCGAAAGTCAAGACATTTTATAAATAACGTTTTCACAGACTTAGCATAAATTTAAGCAGCCATACTCTAAGTTGTCAGGAAATTTCTGAAAATGGCTTAAAAACTCATAATGACCAATCGATTTTTCAGATCCACAAGACATTTTCTTCGGAAGTCCGGCAAATCGCCCAGATGAAGTTACAAATAAGGCAATGTTATTGGCAAAGGGCCCAGGGAAGTCTTGTTACGACCCGAACAACATACCTGGAGTGTGTCGAAAATTGATTGAATGTCCACAAATTTCCAGAATTGCTTCTTCAATATCAGTTGGAAACAACTTGCAATATTTGCAAAAAAGTTTGTGTGGATATTTTGGAACAAATTTTGTGGGATACGTAAGTATTGCCGTACTAATGAAAATTAAAGGAGATAACTTGAATTTACATCACATAGAAACAAAAGGACTGTATTATAACAAAAAAATCATTCGGTCTTTTTCTTTGTTTAATGCAAGCCTCCCTAAACCTTTGACAAACCTACCATAGGTTTAAAAGCGTCCGTGTTCAATACATTACCCCTAAAATTCCATGTAACGCCACTTAGAAAAAGCTAAACAAGACACTAGTGCCAAGAACAAAGTTTATTTGTTAAAGCCGTATAACGCATAAATAGATTGAGCATATTTTGAAAGAAAGTATGCCCGCGGTTCCAATTAGCTTATTTTTAAATCGTTCCGAATTTATCCCCTTCACAACTAGAGGTTCATAGGAGAAAATTCGCAACAAGGAGGTATCTAGAAAATTCTCTCTAGTAGGTATTTACAAGTTTAAATAAAAATGTAATAAAATATCCCTCCTAGAAGGATCGATGTCTTAGAAAGAAAGATCAGGGGTTAGAAAATATTTAATAATGTCCGGATGGGTAAACATTCTGTATTCCCAAGAAAAAAAAATGAAAGTATATTTTACCGCGTGATCTGTTTGTATTTCAAATAGAAATAAGAAAAACGCCATTCTGCTCATAGGCCCCTCCAGAAACAGCAAAAAATACCATTCTATCCGTATATCCCCTATGCTCCAATGCATTATGTCCGTGTATCCCCTACTCGGTTTATCCAGGAATGACCCTAGGATTTCTACTGTTCTATACTCGTATGTAGCTTTACTAGAATTATATAAAAATACCGAGGTGACTAGACCAGATATTATCTTCAAGAGCGATGTGAGAATAAAAATGAAAAGTTTCTTCAGTACCACGAAATTACCAACGTTTTTCTAAATTTGATGCTTCAGAAACAATTTATAGCGCATCAGTTTTTGTTAAAAGCACGCTGAAAAAGGATTAACATAATGATATTTCAACAAATGGATGTTTTGTTGTTTCTATTTATGCTCGTAAAAAGACCTGGTACTTGTGTAATATTCAATAACCTCTCGAGAAGTAAAGTTTTGTGAATGCTAACGAAATAAAACAAAATATGATAAAAATACAATACTTTGGTAACAAAATTATGAAGAACTACCACAAAGAATTATGGAAAGGCCGCCTAGAGCGCATTATATCAAATACGTAACTTAACCTAGGCGCCTTTCTTTGCCTTCAACCCCAAAAAATATTCAGAAACATTGTTCACGGAGTGAGAAACCCCTGTTTGCCTAGTGAGCCAAAGTAAAGAAGTTGCTTGGTTATTTTTTCCCGTCAGAAATTCTCGATTGGTTATTGTATGTTAAACAAGTACCAAAGAACTTCACAGTTGTATCAGCTTATTGTCCTCCTTCATACAAAAATCCCTCTTTATGTTTGTATCCGATTGAGGGAGTCAGAAAAATGTCTGCATTTATATTAGGTGGGGATTTGAATGCGATAAGTCATCTCTGGCATAGTACTAATAATGCAGATGGAAAAGGGGTCGTATTGGAATTGTTTTTTGCAAGTAGGTTATTAGTTGTCGTAAATGATCCATCAATAGCATCATATACAAGAATGAATACCAGGAGCCCGGATGCAACCGCCGTCGGAAATCGCCTGTACCATGACATCCGCCGTCGGAAATCGCCTGTACCATGACATCCGATTGGAAAGTGTTAAATTCTCCCAGTCTTTCAGATCATGGTAACACTTCTTTTAACCTAAAGTGTTCAACTGACGACTCTTGCAGTTGCAGTGTAATGCCCGTGCCACATTATCATCACACTTGTCGAAAAAATCAAAATTACGCGAGACTACAGAGCTAATTATGTTCGCCGTTCGTAATTTCTCTAGTTGAACATTGTTCAACTTTAAGACATAAATTTCTTGACTGACCAATCAGACTCAAGGTTTAAGGCATAATTTTTAAAACTAGAAAAGGTGGAAACTTAGAACAGCGGTTTTTCTGTCTGGGAGAGGAATCTGACAAACGTTAATAAGACTTAGTATTAGTAGAGAACAGTTGGACACAAATTACTGTTGGTGCAAACTCTTTAAACTAATTTCTTGCAATTTTAATTTTTTGCTCTTTAAATACAAGTGTGACGCTAAAGTCAAGAAAATTGCCTTCTCATTCATGATATTTGGCTTTCTTTATCGATAGATGTGACGATGTGACTATGATGTGGCACGGGCATAAGTGTGACTGAATCTCCGTTTCAATTATAAGAAAGCGAATTGGAATAAATTGGAATAAACATATTTTAAACAACATTGACGAATTATGTTTGAAGCCTTTGGAAAATAATCATTCCCCACAACTAACCAAATGCAGGTGAAATTACAGAAGAGCATTAAAAAAAAGTATTAAAAAAAAGATTAAAATTCATTTAACTGAGGAAAATTATTATTCTATGAAAATGGAAAAAGGCTGTATTATATTTGAATAAAATTAAAAAGTCAAAACTTGGAGATTGGAAGAGGTTTTATAAAAATAAAGGTAGGTTAGATGCCTGGAGTACAATACCTAAAATATCCTCTAGCCACCCCTCTTTGGTATCTCTATTTATATTATAAAAAATAAAGGTATTTACGCAGAATCGTACCAAGTAGCTGGAGAAAAGTTCTTTGACAAATAGTTTACCCGTGATGACCACTCTATTGAAACTTCTCTTCACCGCCAGATTTGAGGTCATGTCGAATCTGCCTTAGATATCAACCGAGATACATTGTCACCAATAACACTTGATGCATTACAAGATTCCATTAAGTATCTCAAACATTGAAAGCTCCCAGCTTAGAGGGTATTGTCAATGTAATTATTATAAAAATCTTCACGTCGTAGCTCCCACTTTATTTCAAATGTATAGTGCATGTTTGAATATCAAGTATTTTCCAAAGGATTGGAAAAAAGCTAAAATCATAGAAATTCTTAAACGACGGTTTACCATCTTCTTATCGACCCATCACCTTGATAAGAGATTTTGGCAAAGTATTCGAAGGAATCTTATCATAGATTTTGAATGATTTAAGTACTAATAAGGACTGGATTTCTAAAAACCAGTTTAGACTTGTTAAAGGTAAATCAACTGTAGATGCGCCCGACAAGCTTGTCACAAAAGTGGAAGGAAATAACATGATGAAGAAATTTACGCTTTGTCTTCTCTTTGATGTCAAAGGTGCTTTCGACAATGCCTGGCACCCCGGGATTTTAAAGACGTTGTCAGAATTAAGCTGTCCGACTCTGGATCGTTACTACCCAAAATGTTTCGGGGGGGGGGGAGATTTCGCCGACTGGTTATTTTTACCGACTGTTTTTTGTCAATAATTAGCATAATGTCCATTTTAAATACAATATGTAAAATTACTGCACAAGTCCATAAAACAGCTGCATTTACCAACCGACATTCACATTTCGGTACATATCAGGTCACTATTTTAATGCTGTTTATTTAACCAAATACAAAATTGTGGCACCATCTGTAAAGTTACCACACGAGTCGGTATAACTGCCGCATTTACCGACCAAGTTCGAAATTTCTGTAGATGATGTGTCAGTATTTTCGTGGTCCTTATTGAACCGAACAAAGAATGATTTTAATTGATTCTTTTTTTTACTGAGTGACCCAAAATATTGGGAGGGGGCGTTTATTTGTTTTTTTTTTCCAAGGGTGACCGTACTGACCCAGTGGGCCTAGACCGTCGGTTGAGGGCTCATTATAACAGAAATAGAAATTTTTAGGACCCTTTTAAAGTGACCAAAAAATTGGAGGGCAACTCGGCCCCCTCCCATGCCGTTTTTTTCCAAAATCGTTTGATCAAAATTTTGAGATAGCTATTTTGTTCAGCATAGCTGAAAGGCCCAATAGCTATGTGTTTGGAGACAGCCTGAACCCCCACAGCCCCTGGGGAAAGGTATTTAAATCATAACATTTGCCCATTGTTTACGTATAGTATTTGTTATTGGGAAGTATGCATACATATTTAGGGTGGAGAGGCGAGGACCAGGGGGTGAACTTTTATGGGAAATTTTAAACTGGGGGAATTTGCCGGAATTCCTATACGAAATATCTTTATATGTGTTGCTTTCTCTTTACCGATTCAATTTTACGTATGGAGATGTTAAGGGTAATCGTCCGGGGTAAGTTTTCGCCAAGATTGAATTGGCCAGAGGATAATTCCGTGGGAAGAGGGATTTTCCCGTGAAAGTGGAGCCAGACATCCTGGCAATTTTTCTCACCTTTGCCTCTGTGTGCCACCTGCTGAATTGACAATGACTCAACTGTTAAATGAAACACAGAAAATGCGGGTTATTTTCTTACAATTTCCGTTGAAGCCGTCTGTCTCTCTTCCTTAATTCCTGTTGTAGATAAATTCAGACAAAGATCTGGGAACACGCAATAGTCTGCTCATGAACAAAACCATTCTCACAGGAGTAAAACTTGCGGCCAACTGTATTCCCACTTGAGGAGTGGCGCCCCTCGAGGAAATTATAGCCTAGTAAACGACACAACATTCGCACGAGATTCTGAATAATGGACAATTCTTCTGGGCTTAGTATGTCTTGACGGGCGTATTCGGGCTGAAAAACCTCTTCCTAGCTAATTTATCTATTATGGGCTGCCTCCCCATAGTAGCATAATATTTGTAGGCATGAATATATAATGAGTCAGAGGTAATAGGCTTGAGATTATCTGTGCAGGATTTCAACTCTTGTTGATAGAAGAGCATCGCCAATTGCTGAAAACCATGTTTTGACCAAGATGGGCCCAGGATTGAACAAAGCCTCCATTCATGGACGTCCCAGGGACTTCTTTCTGTCCGGTTATAAGCCGGCTTAAGCACTTCGGTGTAGACTTGAGAAGATATGTGATCCCCGTCCTGCACTGGTATCCGGGATCAGTAGAAATGACCCTATAACTCCGAACCCCACACCAAATATGGGCATAGAGTCATTAAGGAGAACACGTGGTTAATGGGGTCAATGACCTAAATTTCCAAGGTCGATGTTGTTGTTGTTGTAAGTGCACGCTCTCAGCGAATGTCAAGGTCGATTTATTTGTTGTTTTGGGCAAGTGCACGCTCTCAGCGAATGTCAAGGTCGATATATTTGTTGTTTTGGGCAAGTGCACGCTCTCAGCGAATGTCAAGGTGTCCAGAAATAGGAAACAGTTAGATCACGTGTTTCCTTCTCAGCCAATCAGAGGGCTTGCTTACATATTAGCGGCGGAGTGAATATGAGGAAAGGATTTTTGCTATAGTTTTATTAGTCTGTGAATAGAATTCAAAGGAGTGAGAAGAACAGTTTGACTTTACTCATTTGGATATATATTTGTGATGACGAGTGGAATGTTTACCCTATTAGAAGTTGATAGTGGAGTTGATGGTAATAATACAAGAGCACCAAACATTGCGGTGGAAATCACGAGAGGATCACGGCTTTGTCTGGAATGGGATGAAGTATATGCAAGATTTGTGATATCCTTGAGCAAATTTAAAATGAAGGATCAATTATGTTTCGCTGCAAAAGTTGATATAGCACACGTGAATAGACTTCAATGTGCTTTAAGTGCATTAGTGAAACATATCGAAGACAATAAACTCTATCGCTAATTGTACATGCTTTTCTGGTTAGGGCTGACGAATCAGGGTCAGTCTAGAGTCAGCAGTCAGAGTGAAAGGACTGAAAAATGAATAAATTTGAGAAAGAGAGAATTAGATCAAATCTAGTGTTTATGGAAAAACATTTGATTTTGGATGATGATTTTCTCGAGTTATCTCTTCAACGCAGGATATTCTCTCAGGGAACACTTGACAATATAATGAAAACTGATTCTCCCCCATTGGACTATTGTATGAAACTTTTAAAATGTGATTCAAATGCTTATAGTCAATTTATTGATATATTAATTGGAACAAAGCAGAATCATATCGTGGATATACTTTTGAAAACATTGCCAATGGATTCAATGTAGATGGCTCCACCATTCGAAAGAGGTAACGTCACAGAGTTACTCCTCTCCCCTTCCCCCTCATTGAATTTATCGAGCGAGGAAGATCAGTTTCGTTCTAGCTGTGAGAGAGTTGACATCGGAAACCAAAAATGTTCTATACATGTCCATTGTGCATGTACACTCTTGGCAGTTGGACTCAATGTGAGAATTGTACAATTATTGATGACTATAGTGAATAGTGTAAATTATGTAATCCTTGTAAATTACATAGAGGCTATGCAGTAAAAATTAAAGGATGTAATTCATGTCTTGAAGAGATTTGTGACTCTCATCCTAGTGGACACCTGTGCTCCAATTGTCACTATGATAAATGTGATCAGTGGGAGAATACTTACCCCGCTATGATTGGAAAGAATCCTAAACGTGATTTTAGTTTATTTCTACGAGATAGGTATCGTCGTAGATCTAAATTATTCCGGGAAGAGGAATATGGTCTACGATTCAACTGTTGGGGTAACAAGACAATTTGGTTTCTACGTCATCGGTGTGATGACACTGCCTACTATGACTATAAACCAAGGGATTTTTATTTGGCTGTTACCGAATGTGATTCACCATTTGAAAACACTGTATGTGATATTGCTTCAAATAGACAGATTGAAACTCGTGAATTTCATAATATGAATGCAAATAGTATCATTGACTATACAAAGAGATATGAAAAGAGTGAAGTTACATTGTACTGTAGAAAATGTGACCCTGACTTTGCAGTCAATCAAGATCAATATACAGTGAATCCAAATGATTTACCGGTATTAGTGGTTCACGACAGTTGCCTATACATCGAAGATGAAGAAATCTAAAGTGAAGATTTAAAGACACTGTTGTATATATGCATTTTATTAATAAACAAATTCACAAACATTTTTTAAGCACTTTACTCTTAGGGCACTGAAATCAATACAGTATAGGTCTGAGAGGATATTTTCCACTAGAAAGTCGTTCAGACGTGGATTGTCACTATAAATGTGGAGAAACTGCTTGTAAGTATAGCCACGACATCGGAACACAAAATATAGTAGTGCATGGAAGCCACAGCTTTTAGTCGTTAGATCCTGCACCCTCTTCCTATTTTGAATAATAGTTTTCCCGCTGCTCTCAATATAGTTGCTGACGTGAGGTTTGTAGAATGTATAGGGTAGACCAAGAGGATCAAAAATTCAATCGTCTTCATTGTTTGAAAGATGCACAGCCAATGACCCGTCAGCACAGTCGACGGACTGCTATTAACAATAATCAAGGTATTGTTGACACTTTGAATTTTTCTTAGAAAGTCCAAGGGTAGACAATAGGATTTGTACTGGGACATGTAGGGGTCCATATTAAATACATTGATTATTTGACTGGTGTTCATGGCGCCAAGTCTAGTAGAACACCGCCTTCGGGAGTGATTTCCCAATAGGTTTCATATTGATTTAGTGAGATTAGTGCAATACTCTCAGCCAATGAATCGGCAAATGTACACTCTAAACGCACACTCCCCGTACGTACTATACTCATATCCTGTGTGCCAGACAAATCCAGAACAATGATACCATGTGTTTTAGCAAACATATCTTCGGTTATACCATTTTCAAATAGTTGAGAGTCATGATCTAGGGTTTGCATGGTCAACTCATACAATGTTCTGTAGGATTTATCAAAAGATAGATTGTAGAGTGGGATACCGTTTACTTTGCACACAAGAGATGAAAGTCCAAACATCTCGAATTTATGTGGGCATTCAGTCCACGATCCTATTGCACTGGCGCTTTTTACAAATGCCAAAGCGAGTTTTGATGGAATTTCGCCATTGATAAAGGATGAATCGGTGAAGGTGCGTGAGTCCATGGCAATATGACGTTGATTGGTGATTGTATGAGGAACAAGTAGTTTAATATTATTTCCATTGGCTCTCAGTTTTTCGACTGCCAAAGCAACAGAACTCATGACCTGTTGTTTGCGTACATGAAGTATTGCCGAGGTGAGGGAGAGACTTACATCAGGATTGGCAGCAAGTTCTTTTCTCAATATGAAATTGGATGGTGCAAGCGTTAGTTTTATATCCACTTTAACATTGGGCGGCAGCCATTGGGGTATATTAAATATTTCATGATATATTTTTCCAACTAGATGTAATTCACTAGTTGTAGCATTTTTAAGTGTATCTGTACTATCAGTATTAGTAATATATTCATATCCATTGGAGGTGCCTCTCAATTCCTTGTATGACTTGGGTGTCATCAGCATGAATTGTATATAGCTTGTAATGTTTGAGAGATTGTTGCTTGTGCTCACCAGCGTGCCATTGATGTAGACACTAATTTGACGAAATAAATTATGTAATATGCAATTTTCATAGGATATTCCATCGGCCCGAATTGGCATTGTATTATGGGATTTCCGGACTTTCATTTGTAAATCTATAAATGTTGAAGACATGTCCATAAAGTAGTCTTCATTGGCATAAATTTGAAAGTGGATATTATCGGAGAGGGGTTGTTGTGGATAAAATTGTTCATAGTACCCATGCTTGACACTCACATCAACATTTTCAGCATTGAATAGATTCAATGAGGTGGTGATTGAAGGTTGAGAATCCTTATGCGGCAGGTAGGACATCTTAAGAGAAGAAATCTAGTTTAGATATAACAATTTTCTTCCTGGGACTTCTTCTTCTGTTTACACTACGTGTCGGCTTTTTCCTTCTTTTCTTTGACAAGAGGGGTGATGTCTTTCGTCTCCGACCTGAGTGGAGACTGATGAGTGATGCATTGTTTCTCGACCTTTTTAAGCCTTTACCATTTTGTTTTAATCTCTCGCCAAGGGTTCGTGCACTGGACCTAAGATTTTCCGAAGCACTTTTTTTAAAATCCTTGCCAGAGCCCCAATCGTATAGTGTAGAGGATGCAAAATCTGTCGCAGCCGGTACAAGATATTTTCTAGCCAGTGGTAGTGAAGAGCGAAACAGCTTAGCAAACCAGCTGCCAAGACCGTAGCCAGACATTGACGAGCGACCTTTGTAATAGTCCATTCCATTGCCCTGTTGTCTCGGACCAAGAGTATTAACATAGCAGTCAATATCAGGACAAGTGAATACCACTTTTTTATTAGACATCTTGTTGAACGATGGGACGAAAATGGCATGTAATCACAGCCAAACCTTTTGAAATTGCTATGGGATCGCCCAATTCAGTTCTTAGTGTTAACTGACAGAGTTCCAAATAGGAAGTGTTTACGGGAATATACTGAAGATGCTTTATATTGTAGTGGTGAATATGTTCTTGATTGGTTTTTCGTTCAAGAACTCGTAGGAGGGGAATATTTGAATTACCAACTCGAGATGTTTCCACAAATTAAGCGTAGAGAAATATACAGGTGTCTGTGGAGAAGGCAGGCGGATAGTCAGCAAAAATGAAATTAGTGTTTCCGGCACTTTTACCATTGATTATATTGAGCTTAAAGCCAAGAACATTCTTTAGGCTATCATTGAGAATAACCTTTTCACTGGCAATAGGTGAACTAATGTAGATCTTACTCTCCTCCTTTGAATAGTTGAAATGAAAAGCTCCTTTTTTACGAGCGGAGATTCTTTTATTAATAGAACGACATAAATCGTTCATACAGGTGAGTTCCTCGTAGGGTAATTCAATGTATGGATAATCCATCCAATTGATTTTTTTGAATTTGTTCTTGATCACTTGAGGATGGTGGTGGCGGCCAATCATAGGGTCTAATTTTTATTTCATATTTACGATCCTTTCTCAGGATGTCATAGGTATTTTTAAGAATACAATCGACAAGAGCCACTTCATATTTTCCGTCGAAATTGATGGTGGGGGAGAGTTTCGTCCAAAAATCACTTGTTCTATTCAAGTCATTGTAGAGAGGATCAGAAACATTGGACATGAAAGTCACATAGAAATCATTGGGCATTGTTAATATCTTCAGCACTGACCCAACAATCAAAATCTGAGTTGGTTCCTAGCCAGCGAACAAGCAACTGTCTCTTGCCCGTACGAGTACGACTCTTTAATATCTTTTCAATTTTATAAATTTCACTAGTGTTTCTAACTTTTTGCAGTTCATAGTCATAAAAGCCGCCGAGAATCTCTTCATCTTTGGTATCTCGCAAACGATAAGTTATGGGTTTGGTGTCTAGGATTTTGGACACTTTAAAAAGTTCAGTGCTCCATAAATAATTCCCCTTTTCAAAAATATTGGTGGTTCTATTAATTCGAACAGTATCACCAACATTGAATTTCTTCTTCATATTTTTTTTCTCTTTTTCACCATTGGAATATTGCTTTAGAAAAGCATCAAATGTATTTTCATTGCAGTGAACATCCCGAGGGCTTGAGTTGGACAGAGATCGATGAGGTCGATGGTTGTATATCTGCATGATTATATCTAAATCATGAATAAAAGCCGGTGTATTTTTCAGGCTACAATATCTTGAAATTAATAGACGAATCGTTCTTATTAATCGTTCAGCCAATGCAGCCTTTATCGGACTGTGACTATGATAAAGTGTTGTATTATATTTCAAAAGAACCTTTTGCACATGGGGATTAACAAATTCACTGCCACGATCCGATTGAATTTTTCTATATGAATCCAGTTCAAGAATACTTTCAATGGCCCGAGCAACTTCAACACTTCTCTTTGATCGCAGTGGAATGGCATAGGCATAGCGACTAAAGACACTGATTGCCACCAGAATATATTTGTAGGGTGCATTGTGACGCTGTTGAATTGCGTCTAAAGTTAAAAGATCCATTTGCATTATATGCAGAGGGAAAAAGGCTTTAGTTTGTCGATATTGTTTGCTGCGAAGCCTGTGATTCCGATGCAGTGTGTAACTCGGTTCATTCTCTAGATGCTCTTTTGCTTTTTTCAATGTGGTGCCGGAGACAACTTTAGAAAGCGTTTTGGGAGAACTTAAACTTCCCGCTTCACCAATATTTTCATAGAAACCTTTCAGAACTTCATCCATTTTGAACGTAAGCACGTAGTGTAATGTCCACTCCCCTTTTGCACACTGGACGGTGAATCAATTCGTCTTCGCTTTTGACTAGCATCCACAGGTGTTGTAAAATCATTGCTGCTGCTGCTAATATTTTCAAATATTAAATATTCTTCTTCTTTTTTAAATAGTGTTGGTGCTGGTGTTGGAGGAGGACTATATTCTCTTAGTTTCTTTAGAATTTGCTTATTGCCAATAAGACTTTTGGGAAAGTTTGATACATTTAGAAAGATGTATAGATTATTGTCAAAGGATAATAGTCCTTTACGATTCTTCACCATATCACAAATTAAATCAACTAGATTATAACTTTTTCCATGAATTATAATTCGTTTCCCTGTGCTATCGACTTGAACTTGATGTTCAGCAGTTTCCAACATGAGATATGATAATACTCTTTTACTCTGTTCACGATAGGTGAGTGGCAATAGGTTTCCAATTTTCGATACAATTGAATTCAATTCCTTCTCCTTTGATTGTGCAGAATCTTGAGGAGGTGTTTCCTGTTTAGAGGGATCAGTGGCGGCGGCGACGGTGGGTCTCTCACGATAAGGTTTATGTTTGTCCACACGTCGCAATGCATCTTGAAGTAAAAGCAATTTTTTGTCATCGGCAATATTCTCATCATTAATGAATTTGTTTAGATTGTCTTCAAAATGTTCGACGGGCGAGAGAACAAGTTCAAATGGTGTCAATTTATAGGGTTTAGCCATCTAGAGAAAACTGTTTACAAGTCCTGCAATTATTGGCAGTAAAAGTGTGAAAAAGCTACCACCCGCTTGAAGGAGTCGTTTTCTTTTAAAAATTTTCCCCTTGTTTTTACAAGCCAAGGCGCGTACAGTGGAACGATGTTGCTTTGTCTGTTGTCTAACACCTTCTGGCAGTTGAACATTGCCCTCAGTTAAATTTAAACAAAGTTCAGATATTAGATTAATGAAATCATTGTCAACACCATGTTTGAGTATGGCCTTCCTAAGCAAGGGTTTTGAAGTGCTTAAAACGGAAAATAAATGCCGTTGTTCGTGTAGTTTCTTCAGTGTCATAATGGCAACTAATAGTCTTTTCTACTGTTCACCGGAAGATATACTGTATTTTCATTATTGAAAATGTCGGTGACTACACGTAGATCACGGGGGTGCTCTGATTAAGATCCAGCAAAATGTAACCGTAGGGTTTATTAGTCGCCTGAGTGTACCCTGACAACAGAAATTTAGGGGCGCCGGGGTATATCTGTTTATTGAGAGTTATGAGCGAGCTAGAATCACGAACAACTCGATAGATAATATAAATGGTGCAATTCAAAGCAAGGGTTTGCATACATTTGCTCTGATGAAACAGATTGTGTAGAACTAGGGTTATGGAAATGTGTTCATGGTGGGAGCGAACAGTGAACAGTTATAGCATTTCCTGTGAGAACTGTTCAATGGATTCAGCCAAATCATCAATAATCAACCACGAGTTCGATTCAATACTATTGAAAACATCAAGTCCCCGTATGAATTGTATTGGTATGGTTGTGGCAATAGCTTTTATTTGATCATAGGACTCTTGCCAAATACTATAGCAATAGTAGATTTTTTTCGGCTTTTCCAAAAACATTTTATCGCAATTTTGAATTATTCTAGTTAAGAGTGTTGTTTTCCCCGACATTGAGGGACCACACAGAAACGATCTGAAGGGTGTTTTAAATTGATACATGCTGTTGACAACAGTCGGACTATAACTAACTGTAAATCATACGTGTCCAATGAATAAGTAGTAGTAATAATTTCCCATAGATCTATCTAGTACTGGTTAACAAGAAAAAAACAATATTATATGGCAGCATTTATTTCGACAACATGAAAACAAATATTTGTTCAACATGAACAATGATAACACTTTATGTACAATATAAATAAAAACACTTTTGTCCATCAACAGCAATAACACTTATTGTCTTTAAACACTTTTCTGTACAACAACAACACTTTTGTCCATCAACAACAAGAACACTTATTGTCTTTAAACACTTTTCTGTACAACAACATCAACACTTTTCTGTACAACAACAAAAAACACTTGGAACATGAACTAGCACAGTTGAACACTATAGTGAATTTAAAAGGCCCCCCCCCCCGGGAGCCGGCCACGGGAAGGGCCCCCCCCCGGGAGCCGGCCGCGGGAAGGGCCCCCCACCCCCCGGAAACCACGGGGGCGAAACAGTACAATAGTTGTCGTCGCTGCTACAGGTTAGTAGTTGGGTCAGTGGTGGTGGTGGTGGTGGTGGTTAGTTAATTTATGAATGGGTTGGTGGTGGTGGTTAGCTAATTTATGAATGGGTTGGTGGTGGTGGTTAGTTGATTAGTCAGATTAGGTTAATTTATCCAGACCAAGTTGATTGCGATAGTCTTTGCATTCAACTCGGTCTGAAATACGGTAGTGGCCATGAGGCAGGACACTCGAGTCCTGCCTCCATTCTCGAGCACATAGACTTTGTGGTATATACACGACATTGCATTTTTTTCCACTCTTACAGTATAATTTCTATACTGTACAGAGCGAATTGGAAGCACTTTTGCTCTCGGCACTAGGCTACTTTCTACACAGTCTCTGTACACGCTCATGTTGAAATTGCTCTTTACAAAGTTATTAGGCACCCCTTTACACGCCTGCTTTTCATCCCCACTATGAGTTTTAACGCAATAAACTTTGGGACCCGGGAACACCCCCCTGGATATCAAATCACTCCCCGTCTCTGATTTTAACATTAATAGTTGGTTGGGGGCTTGACGTTTCACCAACTCGGGGTAGAGGGACGGATTCCAGTTGGTGAAATCCATCCGTGAGCTGATGTGTTCCCCCTTTTCTAAATCACCCAATAAATCTTCGGTCCCATTTACCTCTAGCAGCAGAGAATCTGTATCCCCATAGTAAACTTGAACCTCCCCCTCCCGTGGCCATTGCACCTTGCACACATTGTAAAAAAATGACAACATGAGCTTTTTGGAAATTTCTAGTACTGAACTGCCGCCTGCTATATTCTTGTTCAGTACCACATTTCTCTTTCGCCTGTGTAGAAGAACCATGCCAGTCTCTATGCTCGTGAACGATGTAAAATTGGGATCGGCAATAATTCGTGCACACTCTAGAGGGTCAGTCACAACGTCGTAGCGAGATCTATTACGTACGCTTTCACACATTTTGCCAAACGCTGAATTTAGGATGAGTTTGTACATTTCCTTCTCTACCTTTGAGTTTGCCCTAGAGCGTTTATCGACAAAAGTATCGATAAACGTTTTCAAGTATGGTCGCTGATTGAACTGCAGGACCCTATGTATTTTAGTGATTTTGAAACCATTGTTCACCATCCAGTGCAAACGCACATGGTGAACAACGATATTCTCCTTAGGGTCCAAATCAGCAATCAGTTTTTGCTTAGAGGGAGTCCAGTGCATCCCCATATCCTCAACCAATGATCGATTGTAGGGGCTCAGCGAGTCCCTGCTCACGGGTCGATTGATACAAGGAAAAACAAAATCTTTGACGGAGTCGTGAAGCGCCAGCGGAATGTGACCGTCAATTTCAAAGAACCATCCTTGTGGCCCATTGTCCTCGACGGTGGTAATGTCGGGGAACTCACAAGGATTCTCAAGCCGTTGATAGTTCCCACACGGTAAAGAGTAGTGGGACATTGCTGAGGGGTACAATGAGTTCATGTCCAAGAACACTGAATTTGACTTTACACCGGTGCTTTGTCCGCTCGGGTCGGTTGATAAGACGCGGTCCCCGTGAAAAACATACCCTCCCCTCATTGAACGCTCTACAAAAAAGTGCTGATCTACGTCGGTGATTAGACCTATTTCCTCCCTACTAATTTTTAAAATCAAATCCATCACCAAATGGGGTGTGGAAAAATAGTAGCCTATATCTAACCCGAACTCTGAATAGATTTGGTCTGAGTTCTTACAGACTATATCCAACAGAGTTAAAACGTCACTGGCCAAGTACAGTCTACAATAATCCCATCCATTTTTACAATCCCCCTTAGACCACACCTTCTTGGCAAACTCATATTCCTCGGCTATGCATTCACTGTTGGTCAGTGAATTGTAAAAAGCTTCAATTGGAGGTAGTTTCACCTCACTTAAGCGAGCGCAAGAACAGTAATAATCGTATGCGTATATACCTTTGCAGGTCAACAGATCATACATTTCACTGTCTGGAAAGTGCTGTTTAAGCAAGGGAAAGCTATCAAAATTGTCGCTTTTCTGCACTTGAATCAATTGACTCAATGCCTTGGGAAAAAAACTAAAGGAATCTAAAAACCTAATTTTATTCCAACACGTATGCCCATTATCCACTGCCTGCCATTTCAGCTCGAGAAGCAACAACTTCTTGGCCGATTTGGGAATAATGTTATAGGTAAATGAACTGTTTACCCATGGAGTATCTACTCCCCCTCCCTCCCTATGCATACGTACCAGTGCCGGTAAAATAAATTTTAAGTCGTAATTTGAGTTGTGAATAAAAATAGGGATGAAAAACTGCTGGCTAACATTTAAGTTACACGATTGATGCGCAACCCCTCTAAAATTACTACCCCCAGAAGATATTTCCTGCCACAAATGATCAAAGTCTCTGAATTTCCCCCTCCCCCCTCTTTTCCCTTTAGTCCCCTTATCCCCCTCTACAAACTCCCCCTTACAAACCCAACATATTTTTTGATCTTTAATCGCGAGACGATCCTCTGCAGAAAGCACCATTGGGTAATGGGTATTTCTCAAACGAGAAATAGCACCATTAGCCGTGCCAATTAGTTTAGTCAGTGCCTTGACCATACACTCGTCCCCCTCATCCAATGTTTCTACTATTTCTAACAACCGCATGATGTTAGAACTGTCTCTTTGCGCGTGACCATAGGACACTGCAATAGCCTGGTGTTCTTTGACTCGGTTTGGAAATTGGGGATCATTCACCTCCACCAGCTTAGCTTCACAGTCCAAAGATATTTTGTTGCACTGGAGGAGGGTATTCTGGAAATTTTTAAAACGTAAAATGGCCCTATCCCCTGAAACCGTTTCCACTGTCTGGTAGCCATGTCGGCTACAATGCCTCATGTGATTTTGCAACTTTAATTCAGTCCAAAATCTAGAGAGGCATGTTGGACAGTAGAAACGTACCCCCGCCCCTTTTTACTCTCCCCCAGAACTCTACTGATGTCTGTAATAGGGTTAAAATGGCCAATTGCATTCGGTTCACTAGGTGGTGTGTATAACAACCAAACCCAGTGTCTGATCAAATCAGTTGACGGGCCCCTTACAGGGAAGACCACCCCCTAATTTTTTAAACGAATCCCATCTTCAAATTCAGTTTCATACTGAACCACAGTAACGCCGATATTTAAGTGGGCATTAGCCCTTTCAAAAATATCAATAGATCGTAGCGTTTCTTGGTATTTTCCTTCTAAAGAGGAGAAATCTACAATGGGGAAATTGGACCCTTCCTTCCCATGTACAGCCCAATCGTCTAAATTCGTCTTGGTAGCGTCACGTGCTAGAGGCTCGAATGCTGATATGAGGAAAGCATACCTGAAAAATTTTTGACCTGTTTCAAAACAGATCCGCTGGACACCTTGACAACCTTCTAAATCTGGATTATATTTTAATTCAACTGCCCTCCCTCCCCCATGCCCCCATCTTAAAATAAAATCTTTCTTAAATTTACAAATATTTACACTTAAATTTTCAATAAATAAAACTACAGACCCACTACCGTTTTCGTTAAAGTTCTCAAGATGCGCTATAATTTGACCCACCCAATCCATGAAAACACCCTCAAAATTTTCTAAATTCGAATAAATCAAACGCATCTCGGAATGTACATAATGGTGATAAACTTCGCTTTTCCCCTCATTTAAATAGAATACCTTTAAAACAATAGAAACCTTAATTGAATCCCTCCCCCACAATTGAATTTGGTTCTCCAGTAGTGCACGAATTTTATCTACATAGGCATGCACAATTTCTACAGGGTCAAAAACAAATTTTCCCTCCATTAGTGAATTAAAGGGATCCCCAAACGTCGCAGTGTAAACAACTATTGCATTTAAAATTGTGTTGGACAGCTGAAAATCAGGAAAAGTTGTACCCCCCTCCCCCTTTGTATATCACCCCCTCCCCCTCCCCCAAGTTGTTCAACAATATCTGGGGTATGCGAATGTTCCACTTCAGTTGTTTGAAGTGGATTCGTTAGGGTATCGGAGGCTGGAGGAGGGTTCCCAGTTAATTCGCTTGTGAAATCATTTAAAAGCTGTAGTGTATTTGGGCTCAAGTCCCCCTGCCCAACTGCGCTATAATCTACATTTAAAAAATTTTCTATAAACTCATCAATATTATCTGGAATTTCCAGTACAGAGTCGCTCCATGGTGAATTGCTCTGTAAGTCCATCAATGCGTCCTATCCTTCAGCAGCTGATGAGGACGATGGTGACATTGAATAAGGGACCAATGGTCGTCCAACCTATAAATGAAAAATAGCTTATTTTCAATGTGTTCAAATCACCCTTACTGTTAAAATTTGGATCATTATTTAAAGTCAGCGCATAGTAGTATGCACATAGTAGCATTTGGTTAATTCAACTGAAAGTTCCAAAATATCAAACTTAATTTAAGATATTTACAATCTAAAACATCGCTTTACATAGAAGACGGCAATTTGATTTTGTTAAAAAAATAGCTTATTTTCAAAGTGTTCAAATCAGCTCTACTGTTTTTTTTTTGTTTTTTTTTTGTTTTTTTTTCGCGGCGCTTCTTAGGCCCGCAGCACTTCCCGCGGCGCTCCTCGGGCCTGCAGCGCTTCTCGGGTGCTTCCCGACCCCCAACCGCGTGGCTCCCAATCCCCCTTACATAATGCCCGCCAAAAGTTGACTGCACATAATGCCTTACATAATGCCCGCCAAAGTTAGACTGCATAAGTCGCTATTTCTCTCTAATTCCATACAGGCTCTGAACTCATGAGCTTAATTATTGTAACCCGTCGCGCGAGTGTTCCGATTTCCAAGACTGAACTTCAGACGAGGAAAATAAAACAATTAAATGTCGGGAACCGTTAACTCCATATATTGTCAACTTGGTTTCCCCTCGCTAGAATCTTGGCAAAGGGGTTTGTAAGATTGAAAGCTATTTTAAAAATATCCTTGCGCAAATTAGAACGCCGATATGTGACAGATAGATAAATGGGAATAATCTCTCTCAGTTCCTTCTTCTCTTAAAACTATGTGATATTCAATTGTGAAAAAAATAGCATTCACAGAGTTTCAAAGGCGGTGATTATTAATTGACTAGAAATTACCTAAAAATATTATTATGTGATAGTGAAGAGATAGGGGGAATGCATAGACAATAGCAAAGATTAGAAAAAAAGAGCAGTTTGACAAGCAAAAAAAAATACATTTAGATATCTCCGAGGGAGGGCAGAGAAAATAATGGTTGGGGGCGAGGGGTTAATATTTTAATATCTCTGAGATACACTTTTACACAGTGTTGAAAAATAGTGAAAAGAAAAGACTAAAAAACATTGGAAGTAATAGATATATATTTCTATAAGATAGGTAGGAAAAATGCTTACATTTTCAAATCCTGGCTGCACTTGGGTGCCGGATGGTCCAGGTAGAGTGTGCCCGAGGGCAACCTCATGATTTTCTATAGTTCCTGAGACCCACGCCAATGTAGGATAAGAGGATGACGGGTAAGCTACCTCACAATTTTCCACAACTGTGGCATTGAAAGCATCCATCCACTCTCTTTTGGGTTTTCGAGCTGGCTGTATTGTTGCCTGTGCAGATGGAGCTTGGGCCGACAGTGTGGAGCTAGAGGGCATCGGACAGCGGCCATATTGAACAACTGTTGCAGGGGTTATATCTTGGACCCTAGCCCACTTACTGGGAGGCGATGGGCATTCTTCATAATTTGCATTATCCCTTGCTCTCTTACTGGGTGGCGACGGGTATTCTTCACAATTTGCCGTAAAGAAGAGAAAAAAGTTAGTATGATAAATAATTTCTCCGTTTTTTACAGAATGAAAATTAGTACCCCCCCCCCCCCCCATCCCCAGCCTAACCATAATTTTGTCTAGAAAAGCGAATCTGTGAAAGATGAATTACGGCTCACTGAGCCGTTCAAAATTCAGCCTATAAAAGTCGGCCTAGTTTGTTTCTAAGCTGTTTGAAGAAAATCCCCCCTAATACTAAACGTTGAAAATGTAAATATTTAGTCTTTTACTTATTTAACCAAACATTGAAGCATTGATCTAAGCTATGGTTCTTTTTCAGTTATCCAATAAATAAAAACAAGTTTTTTTTTCTAACTGAAAGTAAGGAGCGCCATTAAAATTTAAAACGAACAGAAATTATTCCGTATATGAATGAGGGCTAAATAAAGTTCAAATAGGGGATAATTCCTCCTTTTTTTACAGAAGGAAAATTAGTACCCCCCCCCCCCCAGCCTAACCATAATTTTGTCTAGAAAAGCATTTATCGCATTTCAGTAAAGCACAACGTAAAAAAAATTCGCGAAATATACTACTCGAGTCCTTTTGAATCTATGAAAGATGAAATACGGCTCACTGAGCCGTTCAAAATTCAGCCTATAAAAGTCGGCCTAGTTTGTTTCTAAGCTGTTTGAAGAAAATCCTCCCTAATACTAAACGTTGAAAATGTAAATATTTAGTCTTTTACTTATTTAACCAAACATTGAAGCATTGATCTAAGCTATGGTTCTTTTTCAGTTATCCAATAAATAAAAACAAGTTTTTAGTTGCATCCTTTTGAATCTGTGAAACCTTTGGAAGCTAAACTGCTAACGAGCAGGAAGTGCTTTAAAAAAGGGTCAGAGCTAATTATAGGCCTCGCGCTGGAGCCTTGTGTCAAAACCAGAGCGGGTTAATAACAACAGCGATGGATGTCTCAGTTAGAGAAAAGATTACAATAAAGAAAAGCTATAATTTTTCGAAAAGATAATTATTTCTATTTGCGAGAATTTTGATTGTAAAAACAATGAGAGAGGGGGTTAGGTTTTGAGGGTAAAAGAACATATTTTATGTTTTCTATCGAGTATGAAGATTGTATAGTGATATTTGTACTAGAGTGGGAGGGGGGGGGTTTACCTGAATATACTGGAGGGTGACCAAGTAGAATAATTTTATTTTGAAAATAAAAAATGAAAATGTATTAAATCTGAACTTACATTGCAAATTGAAGTTGGCATGGCTTCTAAAGAGTCAAATTTATCCATTCTTGTGTCATCAGCTATGTCAAAATACTTTCTGATAATTTAATCACATTGCATGCCCGTTATATACGAAATCTCAAGGGTGAATTTTTATGTAACGGGTCGCTGATTGGCTAGGAAGGGGGATGTAACCGACTCGCTGATTGGCTGAGAAGGAAACACGTGATCTAACTGTTTCCTATTTCTGGAAACTCATAACATTCGCTGAGAGCGTGCCCAAAACAACAACAACAACAAATGCTGTTTCCTATTTCTGGACACCTTGACATTCGCTGTGAGCGTGCACAAAACAACAACAACAACAAATACTGTTTCCTATTTCTGGACACCTTGACATTCGCTGAGAGCGTGCACTTGCCCTAAACAACAAATAAATCGACCTTGATATTCGCTGAGAGCTTGCACTTACCCAAAACAACAAATAAATCGACCTTGACATTCGCTGAGAGCGTGCACTTACAACAACAACAACATCGACCTTGGAAATTTAGGTCATTGACCCCATTAACCACGTGTTTTCCCTAATGACTCTATGCCCATATTTGGTGTGGGTTTCGGAGTTATAGGGTCATTTCTACTGGGATCATTGCTTTTCTTGAGGCGAAAATAATTTCAATGATATAAAGAACATGAAAATTGGAACTTGGAATGTTACGACGTTAAAAAATGACCATCGTATCGACATTTTGACTGACGAATTCAGACGATTCGAACTGGATTTATTAGGAGTTTCAGAAACTCACAACCCAGGGGTAGAAAGCATGAAATTAGGTGATATAGAGTTTGTTTACTCAGGCAGGAAGGATGGGGTACATAGACAGGGAGTAGGGCTCATGATGAATAATAGGTATATAGGTATATAGGAGTGCTGTTATTGATGTTAAAAGTAAAGATCACCATCTAGTAGTGTCAAGGGTTAATTTAAAGCTGAAATATCGGAAGGGTAACTACCTCCCGGGAAGTTATGATGTTGGTAGACTCCAGGATGAGAATTTGAGAGAAAATTTCCAGGAACAGTTGAATACTAAACTTAAGAGTTTAAAATTTGATAATGTGGAAGATGGTTGGAATAAATTTAGAAAAATAATTTGTGAAGTTGCTGAAGGTGTCTTAGGGAAGAAAGCTAGAACTGCAGCTAAGAATATCAGTGAAAAAGCTTTATGTTTAATAGAAAGGAGAAAGGACTTGTACAAGAATTATCTGAGTGATAGATCATATGAAAACAAAAGGAATGTAAGGAAAGTGGAGAAAGCATTAAAATATGAACTAAGGAGGTGTGAAGTGGAGGCCATGGATAAAATTGCCGAGGATCTGGAAGATGCAGCTAGACGGCATAATAGTAAAATATTGTACTGGCATGTTAATAAATTGAGACGGAGTAGTAAATCCGGACTTGGCCCAGTTAAAGATGGGAATGGGACCACAATTGGCGATAAGGAAAGAACTAAAGAGAGATGGGCCGAACCTTTTGAGAATTTGCTTAATCGAGATAGAGTTGCAGGAAAAGATGTAGAGGAAAATGAAATTGTTTTTTAATAAATGAGTTTATTAAATACGGTGGCTCTGAGGTTAGAAATAAGTTACTGAAGATTATGAATATGATTTTTGAAAAAGGGGAAGTACCTAACGATTTTAGGAAAACCTTAATTAAGCCACTTTATAAAAAAGGTGATAAAAGTGAGTGTGGTAATTATCGAGGCATTAGTCTAGTCTCTGTAGGTAGTAAATTACTTAGTTATATGATACTTTTTAGACTAAGAGATGCCGTAGACAAAGTTTTAAGAGAAGAACAGTGCGGTTTTAGAAAAGGTAGAGGATGTGTCGACCAAATTTCACTCTTAGGCTAATAATTGAGAAGTGCCAGAGTTGTCAAACACCTTTGGTCCTCAGTTTTATAGATTATGAGCAAGCGTTCGATTCTGTTGATAGAAGAGCTTTAGTAAAGGTTTTATCCCCGTATGGTATACCAGACAAATACATAAAAATAATTAGTGCTGTGTACGAGAATAACGCTGCTGCGGTAAAGGTAGGAAACGAGGTTAGCAGCTGGTTTTGTCTTAAATCAGGAGTTAAGCAGGGTTGTGTTCTATCCCCCTTTATATGGATTATTTTGATGGACTTTGTCTTAAGGAGCACAGGAAAGGCAATGGGAGACCACGGAATCAAATTGGGAAGAAAAAGTCTCCTGGACTTAGATTATGCTGATGATTTAAGCATCCTAGATGAAAGTGTGAGCAAAATGAATGAAGTTTTGGAGGTTTTGCGAGTTCAAGGTGCTAGAGTAGGTTTGAAAATCAATGTTAAAAAGACTGGGTCACTAAGGCTAGGAATAAGTGAAGATGAAAAGGTGACGTTGGATAATGAAAAGATTGATCAGGTGGGCAGCTTCACTTACCTTGGTAGTATTATTAGTAAAAATGGTGGGAGCAGTGATGATGTTAAAAGTAGAATAGCCAAGGCTCAGGGTGTTTTCTCACTTTTAAAAAAGTTTTGAAGAATAGGAAGATAAGTCTGCAAACCAAGATTCGTATATTAGAAGCTACAGCGATGACAGTGGTCAAATATGGCTCTAAAGCATGGGCACTCAGAAAAGCGGATGAAGTTTTGCTAGATGTTTCCCAGAGATATTGCTTAAGGATTGTTCTGGGTACCTGGCTGACTGACCGTATTTCAAATAATAGGCTATACGAAAAATGTGGTTCAATACCGCTCTCTAGGGCTATAATGAAAGAAAGGTTGAGGTGACTAGGGCACGTTGTGTGGATGAAGGATGACAGATTGCCGAAGATTGTTCTTTTCGGCCAACAGTCTAGGGCTAAACGGAAAGCAGGTTGTCCTCGTCCGGGGTGGGAGGACGTCATAAGGAAATATTTAAAGGAAATGGGAACTTCATGGGCGGTTGTAAAAAGGGATACTTTAAATAGATTGGGATGGAGGAGGAGCGTGCGTAGCTGTGTTGGCCTCAGGCGACTTGGTACTGCGGTGAGTTGTTAGTAGTAGTAGTAGTAGTAAAACTTAAGATAGAACAACCAACTTTAAAGAGCAGGGATTAAAAAGTTTGACTCTTTGTCACAACTCTACTTTTTAAAACAATAAAAAAACTTTAGCATAAAGAGCTGAGCGTTGAGGAAGGGGCAACCCAATTTTTATGCGCAATTAATTAAAAAAAAAATTCCACAAAATAAGTTTTTCAAAGAAAAGTAAAGAACTCCATTAAACAAAAAATGAGCAAAACAAAATCAAATAATCTACCAAGCGTGACACTACCACAAATCAGCATTGATAAATAAATGAAACCCAAAACGAACAGAAATTACAATAATTAACCGAGTCAAACTCAAAACAAGCAGAAATTAACATAAGTTGGACGCAAAACCCCTATGCCTTCCTAAGGCCAGAACAAAAGCTGCACTTTACTGAAAAAATACAAATGAATGTGCATTGTCAGTTTAGTAATCAAAATGTTAATATTATTTGACTTATTAAAGTTATAAAAGAAAAACACATTTAAATTTTTTCAGTAAAGTGCAAATTTTTGTTCTGGCCTTGGGAAGGCATAGGGGTTTTGCACCCAACTTATGTTAATTTCTGCTCGTTTTGAGTTTGACTCGGTTAATTATTGTAATTTCTGTTCGTTTTGGGTTTCATTTATTTATCAATGCTGATTGGTGGTAGTTTCACGCTTGATAGATTATTTGATTTTATTTATGCTCATTTTTTGTTTAATGGAGTTTTTTACTTTTCTTTGAAAAACTTATTTTGTGGAAAAAGTTTTTTTAATTAATTTCTGTTCGTTTTATATTGACATAGTCTTTTCAGGGAAAAAGAAAATAATACTTTAAATCTTTTCGTTTTTTAAGACTTTATAGTTTGGCCTGCTATTTGAATGCCGGAGAAAAATTTTCAGCAATTTTTAACAGCATACACCCTTTTAAAAATCTGGACACAAATAGTACTGTTTAATTTAGTTTCATAACTCCTCTAGTTGACCTGTAATGGAAAACTTGATACCATTCGCAAAAAAATCTCTTTACTTTCTTTGATAGCTTGGATACACTTACGCTATTTGGATTTGGTTAAATTTTAAGAGCAGAAGTAGCCCCGAACGTTTGAACATAATACCCTCAGTCATTCTTGGGATACTGCTGAGATGCCTTATTGGGAATTAGCATTATCACAGTGCATTTTGATTTAATCTTAAGTCAACATTTAGTTTTTAAACATATAAAAATTGGATTTGAGGAAGACTAAAATCTATTCTATAAATCATATACAACAACTTTCTATATAAACCTTATATGCCCCCAGGGCATAACTTACAACCCTTGCACTTAGGGCTCTGAGGGGGTTATCATCCTAAAAAACCTAATTTCCAGAACTTTCAACTACGTTGAACAAAATGGATATCTCAAAATTTTGATTGGATGTGTTTGGGAAAATGGTGGGCGTGAAAGGGGCGTTAGTCGCTATCCAATCACTTTCAACTATAGAAAAAGACCTTAGCCCTTTCAATTTCCAATTTAATGAGCCCTTTTGAAGTTTCTACTACAACGCTTTCAATACAAACTTTATATGCCCCCAGGGCAAAACTTACAACCCCTGCCCTGAGGGCTGTGGGGGGAGGGGTTGTCATCCTGAAGGGCCTAACTTCCAAAACTTTTAACTATGTTAAATAAAATGGCTATCTAAAAATTTTGATTGGATTTGTTTTGGGAAAGGTGGGTGAGAGAGGGGGGTTAGTTGGCCTCAAATCACATTTGACTATTAAAAATGGTACTAGTCCTTAGATTTTCAAATCGAATGAGCCCTTTTTCAAGTTTCTACGACAAAGATTTCAATAAAAACCTTATATACCCCCAGGGCATTACTTATAATTCCTGCCCTGAGGGTTGTGGGTGAGTGTCCTCCTTAAAAATATGTTTTCTATCTGGAAATCAACTACACTGAACAAAATGGCTATCTCAAATTTTTTATTGGATTGGTTTGGGGGAATGATGGGTATGGGGAGGGGCTAGTTGCCCTCCAGTCACTTTCGACTATTAAAAAGGGCACTAGCCCTTTGAATTTCCAGTCGAATGAGCTTTTATTGAAGTTTCTACGACAACGCCTTCTTTAAAAACCTTATATACCCCCAGGGCATAACTTCAAACCCTTGCTCTGAGGGATGTGGGGGAGTGTCCTCCTCAAAAACATATTTTCTATCTGGAAATCAACTACACTGAACAAAATGGCTATCTCAAAATTTTTATTGGATTGGTTTGTGGGAATGATGGGTATGGGGAGGGGCTAGTTGCCCTCTAATCACTTTCGACACTGAACAAAATGGCTATCTCAAATTTTTTATTGGATTGGTTTGGGGGAATGATGGGTATGGGGAGGGGCTAGTTGCCCTCCAGTCACTTTCGACTATTAAAAAGGGCACTAGCCCTTTGAATTTCCAGTCGAATGAGCTTTTATTGAAGTTTCTACGACAACGCCTTCTTTAAAAACCTTATATACCCCCAGGGCATAACTTCAAACCCTTGCTCTGAGGGATGTGGGGGAGTGTCCTCCTTAAAAACATATTTTCTATCTGGAAATCAACTACGCTGAACAAAATGGCTATCTCAAAATTTTGATTGGATGTGTTTGGGGAATGAAGGGCGTGAGGGGGGGGGCTAGTTGCACTTGAATCACTTTCAACTATTAAAAAGGGTCCTAGCCCTTTGAATTTACAATCGAATGAGCCTGTTTGGAAGTTTCTACAACAACGCTTTCTATAAAAACCTTATATGCCCCCAGGGCATAACTTAAAACCCTTGCCCTGAGGGTTGTGGGGGAGTGTCCTCCTCGAAAACATATTTTGTACCTGGAAATCAAGTACGCTGAACAAAATGGCTATCTAAAAATTTTTATAGGATGTGTTTGGGGGAATTATGGGCGGGGGGGGGGGGCTAGTTGCCCTCCAATCAATTTCGACTATTAGAAAAGGGTGCTAGCCCTTTGAATTTCCAATCGAATGAGCCTTTCTTTAAGTTTCTACGACAACGCCTTCTATAAAAACCTTATATACCCCCAGGGCATAACTTAAAACCCTTGCCCCGAGGGTTGTGGGGGAGTGTCCACCTTAAAAACATATTTTCTATCCAATTTTCACATCCAATTTTGATTGGATGTGTTTGGGGGAATAATGGGCATGGGGGGGGGCTACTTGCCCTTCAACTACTTTCGACTAGTTAAAAGTGCACTAGCCCTTTGAATTTCCAATCGAATGAGCCTTTTCTGAAGCTTCTACGACAACGCCTTCTATAAAAACCTTATATGCCCCCAGGGCATAACTTAAAACCCTTGCCCCGAAGGTTTGCGGGAGTGTCCTCCACAAAAAGATATTTTATATCTGGAAATCAACTACGCTGAACAAAACAGCTATCTCAAAATTTTGATTGGATGTATTTGGGGGAATGATGGGCGTGGGGGGGGCTAGTTGCCCTCCAATCACTTTCGACTATTAAAAAGGGCACTAGCCCTTTGAATTTCCTATCGAATCAGTCTTTTTTGAAGCTTCTACGACAACGACTTCTATAAAAACCTTATATGCCCCCAGGGCATAACTTAAAACCCTTGCCCCGAAGGTTTGGGGGAGTGTCCCCCTCAAAAAGATATTTTCTATCTGGAAATCAACTACGCTGAACAAAATGGCTATCTCAAAATTTTGATTGGACGTGTTTGGGGGAATGATGGGTGTGGGGGAATTAAATAAAAACACATTGTGCCCACATCGTTCTTTACTTAGGCAGCGCTAGCGCGCTGCCTATGATAATTTCTGTTCGTTTTAAGTTTTAATATCGTTCCTTACTTTCAGTTAAAAAACTTGTTTTTTTTTATTTAATCTTCTAAAGATTTGAATTTCCTAGATCATACAGCTGAAAAAGGTTTTTACACTATTAACAAATCGGCAGATGAAAATGAATTAAATTTCGACGTTAATAAGTGTGAAGCTAATGTTTAAGAAAAAAAAGTGAAATCTCAAAGATTAGTCTTTGGTTTTTAAGTCATAATATACAAACAAGTGATAAAGTAAGATACTTGGGCTTAATTTTGGATAGAAGATTGCTTTGGGATGACCATGTTGTAAGTAAATTAAAAGTCACCAGACAATATTCAACAAAATCGTTGTGTGCAGTGTTGCCAGGTTTTTAGCATAACGTATAGCCCAAACAAGAGCAATCACTAGCCCAAAAATAGCGAACGCTCTTATAACCCTGTTATAGCGCTGTTATGGGTAAAACGAGGAAGTAATAAAATCGATATATCAGATAACCTACGCGTAAGTATAGGTCAAAAGCAAAAAAGAGCTTTGTGAACAAGCAAAAATAACAAACCCTCCACGTATGCCGTCCTAAAATTGACAAGTGCTTCATTGAAAACAAAACATATATAAAACCAAAAAGGCAAATTGTTCTTTACACACTCGGTTTATTCCATGCATACCACGATCAAACAGTTCGTGGTAACGAACTGTATGTAAGGAGCGACCCGGCTCAATAGTAACCGAAACCCTAAAAACGGAATTTCGATACCAATAGGTAAATCAGAAGATTCAGATTTTCATGCTAGCGTCTTTATTTTATTTTTCCAGGGCTGATCGTATCGATCCAGTAGTCCTAGAGTATCATGAGAAGGCTCACTGGAACGGAAATTAAAAGTTCTAGTGTCCTTAAGTGACCAAAAAACTGGAAGGCAACTTGGCCCCCTCCCACGCTCATTTTTCCCCAAAGTCACCCAATAAAAGTTTTGAGATAGCCATTTTGTTTAAAATATTCGAAAATATAATAAATATGTCTTTGAGGATGACTTAATCCCCCACAGTTCCCGGGGGAAGGGCTGCAAGTTATGAAGTTTGCCCATTGTTTACATATAGTATTGGTTATTAGGAAATATAGAGACGTTTTCAGGATGGATTTTTTTCTGGCTGGGGGGGGGAGTCAGAGAAGGGGGTTACGGGGGAGGATCTTTCCATGGAGGATGTTTCCTTGGGGGAAGGGACATTTCTATGAAGGGGGCGCCGGATTTCCCAGCATTATTTAAAAAACGACCAGAAATTAATTAAAAAAAAACAAGTTTTTTCAACTGAAAGTAAGGAGCAACATTAAAACTTAAAACGAACAGAAATTATTACATATATGAGGGGGTTTGCCCCCTAGTCAATACCTCACTCTTTACGCTAAATTTTTTGAGTACTTTCAAAAGAGCTATCTATTCTAATTAATCGGCCTTTGTGATTCAGGGTTAGTGATTCGAACAAAATTCGAACTTTAGAGTAAAGAGCGAGGTATTGACGAGGGGGCGAACTACCTAATATACGTAATAAAAACATACTAATATAGAAGTTTTTTACGTAAGTTAATTCATAAGTTACGTCAGAACAAAATTTCGAGAAAGCCATTTAGCCAAAAAAAACTAAAATTAATATAAATTTTTTTTTAATTATTCATGTACGGTGACCCAAAATCAAGGCTGCATTAATTCAAAAACGTTCAGAAATTAAATAAAAACAAATTTTTTTTTAACTGAAAGTAGGGAGCGACATTAAAACTTAAAACGAACAGAAATTATTCCTTATATGAAATTACTAATGTTTACACGTTCTGATGCTCACTGTCGTGCATTTGCAGGTAATTTTCATTGCCGCTTATTCTGGAACCACCTACTCCCTTATTCTCGCTGTGGCATATCTTCAGTCGCATATTTCTTTGATTTTCCCTTTTGTTTTTGAGTAGTTTTAATTCTTCCTGCAGCTTATCTTCGAACCTTATGTTTCTTTTCTCTTTACTTTTGTTTTTGACTTGTTGTAACTGCTGCTGATGGAAGTATTCTGACTGTATATACTTGTTCTTCATTGTCATTTATCATTACTTTAAACATTTTTTATTTTCCCCGACACCACCAACCCTATGAACAGCTCTGTATACAGTTACAATTAAGCTATATTACCTGTTCCTAGTTTCTGTCTGACTCCAAGATCCTTCTCCGTGATTGAATTTTTCAAACTAAAAAAATTCACCCTGTCTGCTGGGCTAATTTCGTTGTGATTCCGAAACATTCAGAATGTGAAGTTTCATTTCATTTTTTGATAACTTTTCACTCTGATTTCTTGCGTCCAGAGCTTCCACTATCCCCGAATTTTCGGGATTTCCCCGAAAATATATGTGTCTCCCCGAAAAAATTATTTTTCCCCGAATCCCCGAAAATCACTCAACCCCGGTTTGACCCCTAGTGACTATCCCTAGTAAACATTACTTTACATACCATAATTTTTCACTACTCTCTTGTTCGTCAATCTTCGTCTCCTGTGTTACTTTGCATAAGAACCAGACCGATACAATTTAATTATAGACGGTTCTTTATTTGTTCACAAAAGTATTACTTTTTTTATTTAGATTTAATAATTTCGAATGCAGTATTCCAAATGCTATAAGATTCTTACATTTACACCATTCGTGGTCAAGAATCTTGACAAAATTAGCCAAGAATTATACTTGAAGTTGTTTAACGGAATGCTCCGTTAGATTCTTGATTTTGAAATTGAACTTCTAAAGAAAGAGAATTGTTTTGAAAACCGAATCATAAGTTTAAATTTGGTTTTCTTTTGCTATTTTCGGTTTTGGATATACTGTTTTAATGTTTAATACTTAATAATTGAACGCTTAATATATTGAAGAAATTGATCTTTTTGCCAGGAATTTTTACCATTTAAATTTTTGTTTCATTCGGTGTGTAAAATTTAAGTTCTTTTCTTTTTATATGAGAATTGTTTTTGTCATACCACCCTTTATCCTCAAACGTATTCACCCAGCACTCCCTCACAATTATTATACTAGTCCCTTCACCCGTGTAATATTTTCAGTGGGCGTAATATTTTAAACTGCAGTTTTAGGAACTTTTTACGGTCTTGCAAACCTGTTAGTTAGGCAAAGGAAATTTTATGGGAAATATATTCTGCTCAAATTCGGGATAGCCAAGTAAATTTGTTTAAATATCTAAGGCCTGCCTTTACAACTTCTAATGCTTTAACAATTAATAACCCTGTATGAAGGCTAATTCTCAGATAATTTTTTTTTAAAAGAAAATGTGGAATAATTTATTTCTTCCTAAGAACTATCCCTAAATACTATCTTCTTACCATAAAAACGAACATATTTATCACGAACAGTTGGTTAATAATGCCAAATAATGTTAGTGCGAAGTAAAAGAATTAGTAAATTTTATATGATTTGTAGCCTACAGCTATCATGTCCAGGCATTAGATGGGCTGATATAAAAATGAGACTGCAATAAGTATTATATTTGGAATTTGGATGGTCACAGGGTTGGTGGGAGGGTTGGGGGTTAATCGATGACTATATAGTAATTATGAGGTAACCAAAAGAACGAAAAGCATAGTAGAAACAAACAATGAAAAAAATGTATGCCCCGAAGGGGTATTTTCCGCACGGGGGTGGGTATTTTCCGAGAGTATTTTCCGCGGGGGTATTTTCCATGGGAAGTATTTTCAGCAGGGGAGAATTTTCTGCGGGGTATATTTTTGTGAGGAGAGGGGGGGGTATTTTTCGTTTTTCGGTGGGAGGATTTTTTTTAGGGGGGGGGGGGTTATACACCTAAGTCCTTAGAAGCAGCATGAAAAACCAACAATATCTCAATTGTCGTAAAAATTCCCTTTTTAATTTAAGTTTAAATTTACTTGTTTAGTTTAGTTCTTGTTTGTTTTAAGTTTTAATATTACCCCTTACTTATAAGTTGAATTTATCTATTTAATTTACTTATCTAGAAACCGCAAACAATATTTGTTTTTGTTTTTAAATATTATTAATGGATTTCTGAGATTAATGACTTAATAAAAATTGCTACTGGTATTTACTAGTTCACACGTGTTCACTATTTTTCTTCTTTTTTTTAAACAATCTTGAAGTTTTTGCCGAAATATCAGCAATAAGTGCTTTTAGCTATGGGTTCCAATCCCGAGCTCTGGCTCTAAAACCTATTTTGTAAAAGTCTTGATTTACTACGCAGATACAAGCCCTACTTGAGCCTGAAAACGAACCTAAAACCAATTTTGGTTCCTAAATTTTCGCAACAAAATTCCATTTTGTTTTTTCCCCAAAAAATCCCCGAATCTTGAAGACTTGTCCCCGAAAACTCTTCGAACTTTTAAGACTTGTCCCCGAATTTTAATTGTCGAGAGTGGAAGCCCTGCTTGCGTCTAGCATTCAGAAGCCGGAAGCAGATGCTCAGAAAAAAGGTGTCAGGGTATTATGCGTATATATTATGTTTATTGGGACGGTAGAGTAGATGTTCTACATACTTATATTTTCAAGGAATGGTGATGAAGATATGGGATGGGGTACCCAAAATTAGAAGGGGGTAACCACAGTCAAGACACATTATATCTATATTGTGGTTCAAGTCTACAAGGAAGTTAAATGACCAAATAGGCAAAATTTTCAAACATGATTTTTGGGGTTTCAAGCGAATTCAATTTCTAGCCCTAAAGTAGCGAGATTTAAAACATTATAGCCCAAAAACCCGCCTCGCGGGTTTTTAGTAACTTGTCCCGCGAAGCTGAAAATTTTATAGCTCAATTGGTGGGAAATAGCCCAATCTGGCAACACTGGTTGTGTGCCGCCAAAACCGCTTGGGGTCTTTAACCATTTACCCTAACAAAGCTATATAAACCTGCTATTGAATCCACCATTTTAGCAATACGTGTCGTGTATGGTTGTCACCGGCGAATAAAAAGAAAATTGTAAAAAATTTAGTTTCTGTTCAAAGAATTTCTATGGTTTTAATTTTTAAAGCTTTTCTATCCGTGAAAAATGAGACGATGGCGGCTTTCGCCTATTCATTGTTTTTCTTTGTTTGTTTGTGCTATTTAGTATTTTCTTCAACTTCTGGTATTTTGTGCTGTATTTTGTAGATTAGACAGTGAAAAACTCCTAACGGGTTTAGTCACTGAATGAAATCATTCATTATATTTATATATAAAAATAAATGGGTTCCTTATAAACTGGTTTACTTTAGTTTATGGACATAGCCAATTAAACAGTTCGTGTTAACGAATTGTAAATAAGGAGCGACCCGGCTCAATAGTAACCGGAACTCTAAAAAACAGAATTTTGACACCAATACATATATCAAAAGAACCGTCTTATTATGCTGATTGTAAATATATAAGCCTCATTAAGTTTAGTTCTACCGATTAAAGGCTACGAGCCTGAGAAAATATGCCTGATTTCCGAAAAAAGGGAGAAAAATCCTCTAAAACTATTACAATCTTAATGATAATCACACCATCAGATTCAGCGTATCAGAAAACCCCAGTGCAGTGGTTCCATTGCAACTGAACCCTCCTGTAACTGAACCCCGTGTAACTGAACCCATATAACTGAACCCTCGTGAATCTGACCCCAGGTGTAATGAACCCTCTTTTAACTGAACTCTCGTGTAACTCAACCCTCGTTCAACTCAACCCTCATGTGACTCAACCCTTGTGCAACCGAACCCTCATGCAAGTAAACCCTGTGCAATTGAACACAGTGCAACTGAACCCTCGTGCAACTCCACCTGCTAGCGTTGGCGAGGAAAAATAACGTTTCGTCAGTACCAGATAAGTCATTCGTGCAGGATATTTCCGTGACAGAAAAGATTGAATAAATTAACCCTTGGTACTACAAACCACGAAAAAGGCAATTTTTTGTAGGCCCATCCTTCGAAAGTAAACCTCTTTTTATTGGTTCTAATTACCACCATAAACGTTTCAAGGAGAAAAATGTTCAAATTTGAAGCTAAAATATCTACCATGAAATGGAAATAAATCAAATTCAACGTTGTTCCAATTTTTTTTTCCAGCAATGTCATTTTTTTAGCTATTATTGACAACATTTCATTTTGATGCCACAAACCGCGATTTTTTATCATTTTTGTTTATGCTCTTACGTTTTAGATACCGCAGTCATAATTTTAATCGTAGGAAAATATTGGCACATAAAAATCAATTCAAAATATACTTACGTTATGTTTTGGCCAAAAAGGAAAACAAACATTAGATCTTGGCATCAAAACTACCAAGGGACATACCCTGTTACATAAGCTCTGGAATGACAATTATGAAAAACAGCTTCTAAACTCAAAGTTTTTTTCTGTCGTCTCAATACAATAATATAAGAAATCATATGCATACGCGTATAATCATAATGTATGTGAAAGCGTGGCTTGCACAATATTTAATTCAATATAAATTATGTCAGTGATGATGATAGCTAGTTTGGCAATAGTACTTTCACAAAAAATCATGCTATGAATCATTTTATTGAACCCTTTTTTGACTTATGGAGGTATACTGGGAAATAAGATCCACATGTAAAAACTATGGAATGGTTTTTATTTAAGAACAACAATATTAAAACTTAAAACGAGCAGAAATTATTCCGTATATGAAAGGGGCTGTCACCTCCTCAACGCCTGGCTCTTTACGCTAAAGTTCTTATTGTTTTAAAGAATAATGTTGTGAGACAGAGTCTTCCTTTAGTGTAAAGAGCGAGGCGTTGAAGAGGGGACAGCCCCTTTCATATACGGAATAATTTCTGTTCGTTTTAAGTTTTAATGTTGCTCCTTAACTTCAGTTAAAAAAGTTGTTTTTTTATTTAATTTTTGAACGAATTTGAATTATTGCAGGTTTTGATTTTGGCTCACCGTCCATGAATAATTAAAACAAAATTTGTATACTAATTTTACTTTTATTTGGTTCAATGGCTTTCTGGAAAGTTGTTAAATTTTATTTACGAAGGTTTTTATTAGTAATAAATATACGTAACTTACGAATTAATTACGTAACGAAGTTCTATATTCATATATTTTTAATACGTATATTAGGGGGTTCGCTCCCTGGTCAATACCTCGCTCTTTACGCTAAAGTTTGAATTTTGTTCCAATTCTTTAAAAATAACCCCTTAATCACAAAGGTCGTTAATTAGAATAAATAGCTCTTATGAAGGTACTAAAAAATCTTTGGCTTAAAGAGCGAGGTATTGACTAGGGGATGAACCCAATCATATACTTAATAATTTCTGTTCGTTTTAAGTTTTGATGTTGCTCCTTACTTTCAGTTGAAAAACTTGTTGTTTTAAATTTAATTTCTGATCGTTTTTTAAATAATGCTGGGAAATCCAGCGCCCCCTTCAAGCAATGTCTCTTCCCCCATGAAAACTTCCTCCTTGGAAAGATCCTCCAGCATAACCCCCGACCCCCTCCCCCCCCCACTACAAGAAAAATCCCCCCTGAAAACGTCTGTATGCTTCCCAGTTTCCAATACTATATGTAAACATTAGGTAAAGTTCATAACTTTCAGCCCTCCCCCTGGGGGATTTTGGGGATTTAGTCATCCTAAAAGACATATTTATTATATTTTCGACCATGTTGAACAACATGGCTATCTCAAAATTTTGATCGGTTGACTTTAGGAAAAAATGAGCGTGTGAGGGGGCCTAGTTGACCTCCATTTTTTTGTCACTTAAAAAGAGCATTATAACTTTTAATTTCCGCTCGAATGAGCCCTCCGACGATGTTCTAGGACTACTGGATCGATATGATCACCCCTGAAAAAAAACAAAAAACAAATAAACAAGCATCCGTGATCTTTCTTCTGGCAAGAAATACAAACTTCCACTTTTTTGCAGATAGGAGCTTGAAACCCCTACAGTAGGGTTTTTTGATACGCTGAATCTGATGGTGTGATTTTCGTTAAGGTTCGATAATTGATAGGGGATATTTCCCCCTTTTTTTGAAAATAAGGCAAATTTTCTCAGGCGCGTAATTTTTGATGGGTAAGACTAAACTTGATGAAACTTACGAACTGTTTGAAAAGTACAAAATTCCACAATTTTGCAGAGAGGAGCTTGAAACTTCTATAGTAGGGTTCTCTGATACGCTAAATCTGATGGCGTCGGTTTCATTATAGTTCTATGACTTTTGGGGGTTGTTTCCCCCTTTTTTCGAAAATAAGGCAACTTTTCTCAGGCACGTAAATTTTGATGGGTAAGACTAAACTTGATGAAACTTATATATTGTAAATCAGCATAAAAATTTGATTCTTTTGATGTATCTATTGGTATCAAGATGTCATTTTTTAGAGTTCCGGTTGCTATTGAGCCGGGTCGCTCCTTACTTACAATTCGTTACCACGAACTGTTTAAACAGTAAGGTATTCAATAGTCGTTCTTTTCATCGCATTTAGAACATCATTAAGAAAAATAAACTCTGGCTATGAAAAATCTAAAAAAATCCTCTGGTCTTGGTTTCACCTCTTAGCGTAAACACTGAAGCAAGAATAGAGGTTTGCTTCCTCATATACGGAACACCTTTTGTTCGTTTTTAGTCTTAATGTAGCTCCCTACTTCATAGTTGAAGGAACAAAAAAATAAAAGAAATGTCCCATTGTTGCATCTCTGACCCATGAAAAAAATCTCAAAAATTCCGCTGGTCTTTGTTATATCTCTTAGGGTAAACCCCGAGGCATTCAATAGTCGTTCTTTTCCATGGTATTATAATGTTATTAAGGAAAAATAAACTCTGGCCTATGAAAATTCTCAAAAACCCCTCTTGTCTTGATTTTACCTCTTAGTGTAAACAGCGAGGTATTCAATGCTCGTTCTTTTCCATGCTATTAGAATGTCATTAAGAAAATAAACTCTGGCCTATGCAAAATCTCAATATAGCCTACACATCTTAACGTAAAAAACAAAGCAATAAGAGAGGTTTGCTTCCTCATATACAGAATAACCTCTGTCCGTTTTTAGTCTGAATGTAGCTCCTTACTTTATAGTTGAATAAACGAAAAAACATAAGAAATGTCATTAAGAAAAATAAATTTTGGCCTATGAAAAATCTCAAAAACTCCTCTGGTCTTGGTTTCACCTTTTAGTGTAGACAGCAATATATTTAATAGTCGTTATTTTCCATGCTACTATAATGTCTTTAAAAAAATAAACTCTGTCATATACTGAACAATATACAGAAAAAATAAAAGAAGTGTCTTACTGTTGCATCTCTGACTCATGGAAAAATCTAATAAATTCCTCTGGTCTTTGTTTCACCTCTTAGCGTAAACAGCGAGGGATTCAACAGTCATTCTTTCCCATGGTATTAGAATGTCATTAAGAAAAATAAAATCTGACCTATGAAAAATCTCAAAAACACATCTGGTCTTGGTTTCACCTTTTAGTGTAGACAGCAATATATTTAATAGTCGTTATTTTCCATGCTACTATAATGTCTTTAAAAAAATAAACTCTGTCATATACTGAACAATATACAGAAAAAATAAAAGAAGTGTCTTACTGTTGCATCTCTGACTCATGGAAAAATCTAATAAATTCCTCTGGTCTTGGTTTCACCTCTTAGCGTAAACAGCGAGGGATTCAACAGTCATTCTTTCTCATGGTATTAGAATATCATTAAGAAAAATAAAATCTGACCTATGAAAAACCTCGAAAACACATCTGGTCTTGGTTTCACCTCCGAACGTAAAAAAACGAGGCATTCAATAGTCTTCTTTTCCATGTTGTTAGAATGTCATTAAGAAAAAATAAAATTCTAGCCTATGAAAAAATCTAAAAAAAAGTTGAAAAAATTTCTGTCCCTCCCCCACCAAAAAAAGTAAAAAAAAATATGTCACTATAAGCATTATTTTTCTAATAAAAAAAAATCACTATTAATATATCTATATCATCTTCATTTCATACTTCAAAAATACCACAAGTGATTTTTTTTGTGATATGCATATTTAATGTCATTTTAAGACCTAATAAAAAGGTTGAAAAAATTTCTAAGGCCCCCCAAAAAAGTTCCGAAAATTTCTAGGTTCAAATTTTTTCTAAGTTCAAAAAATTCTAAGTTCAAAAAGCAAGGGGGGGGGGCAAAACATTTGAGAAGGGGCGTTTGGGGCCCTTGGCGGTGGGACATGGATGACCACAGTTCCCTCTGAAAAAAATGCCATAGGAATCGATTCTTTGGGGGGATTAGTTCGCCGGTTTACTTTATCCAAGCGCGTGTTATAAGACAAAAGGGGTAGAAGACTTGTCGCTTTTTGATTAATTAAAATTCGGTTCGTGCTATAAAATGCGTTTAAAATCCTGCTTTATATTTACTCAATGTATGAAGTATATAGAAATGTCTCTGATGTCTCTGAAGCTGATTTTACTAGACCGCTAACTGGTCATTCCTCTTATTCAGTGAAAGTTGGAAGATATATCAATCATGTCGTGACAGGTATGCAAATGATGTACGCATGGGCCCTGTTATAGCAACACCACTGACTATTTTCCCTGCAAACATGATAATTCGGAAATTTTGAGTTTTAATTGCTTCTACCTTTGAAGCTTTAGTTTCCTTTGAAGCCTTAAAAACCCATCCGAAATTCTGCTTATCACTAAATACCTCAGCACTCGAGACATGCCCAGTCATTGGTGTAGTGTTATTCAGGCTGCTTTTCAAGAAAAGACAAACAGTGATACATTAAAAAGCTATTAATAGGTAATGTAGCTTATAAGTAGACCCTTTGTGATATTAAATACAAAGAACAAGTTTTTTTTACAGAAAGTAAGGAGCGACATTAAAACGAATAGAGATTATTCCGTATATGAAGGGTCTGCCTCCTCCTCAACACCTCGCTCTTTACGTTAAAGCTTTTTAGTACTTTTAAAAACAGCTTCTTATTGTTGCAATTAAACAAACATAGTGTTTCAGAAGTCATTATTAAAGAAATAGGAGAAAATCTAAACTTTAGCGTAAAGAGCGAGGTCTTGAGGAGGAGGCAACCCCCTTCATATTACGGAATAATTTATGTTCGTTTCAAGTTTTAATGTCGCTTATTACTTTCTGTTAAAAAAAAACTTTGTTTTTTTTATTTAATTTCTGAACGTTTTTGAATTAATGCAGGTTTTGAAATTAGCTAACCGTATATGAATAATTAAAAAAATAATTAAAACATTAAAATTTGCATATCAATTTTCATTTTTTTGGCTAAATGGCTTTCTCAAAATTTTGATCGTACGAATCTTAGAAAAAAGGGTGGGGGAGGGTGCCTATTTTCCCCCCAATTTTTTGGGTTGCTTAAAAAGGGCACTAGAACTTTTTATTGTATTTACGAACGTTTTTTATTAGTAATAAATATAAGTAACTTACGAATTTCCTTCCAATTCTTTAAAAACGACTTCTGAAACACTGTCTTCGTTTAATTGGAACAATGAGAAGCTTTTTTCATTATAATGCTGAATCAGCATTATCAGTCCGTTCTTTTGATATATTTATTGACATCAAAATTCCGTTTTTTAAAGTTTCGATTACTATTCAGCCGTATCGCTTGTTTTTTCATTGTTTTTTAATACATGTATGTTATTACGTATATGAGGGAGTTCGCCCCCTGGTCAATCCTCGCTCTTTACACTAAAGTTCGAATTTTGTTCGAATCACAAACCCCTGAATCACAAAGGCAGTTTAATTAGAATAGATAGCTCTTTTGCAAGTACTAAAAAAACTTTAGCGTAAAGAGCAAGGTATTGTCTAGAGGGCGAACCCCCTCTATACGTAATAATTTCTGTTCGTATTAAGTTTTAATGCTGTTGCTTACTTTCAGTTGATTTTTTTTTATTTAATTTCTGATCGTTTTTTAAAATAATCCCGGGAAATTTGGCACCCCTTTCATAAAAAATGTCCTTTTTACCGAGAAAACATCATCCATGAAAAGATACTCCCACTTAACCCCTCCTCCGAACCCCCCTCCCCTCCCCAGAAAAAATCTGACTACGAAAATATTTCAACTATGCTGAACAAAACGGCTATCTCAGAATTTGATTGGTTGACTTCAGTAAAAAAATGAGCGTGGGAGGGGGCCATGTTACTCTCAAGCTTTTTTGGTCACTTAAAAAAGGCGCTAGAACTTTTAAATTCCGTTTTAATGAGACCTCTCACGATATTCTAGGACTACTGGATCGATACGATCACCCCTGGGAAAAGAAAAACAAATAAATACGCACCCGTTATTTTTTTTCTGGCAAAAAATACAAAATTCCACATTTTTTCAGATAGGAGCTTGAAATATCTACAGTAGGGGTTTCTCTTACGCTGAATCTAAAGGTTCGATTTTTATTACGATTCTATTACTTTCAGAGGGTGTTTCCCCTTTTCTCGAAAATAGGGCAAATTGTTTCATGTTAACTTTTGATGTGTAAATCTAAACTTGATGAGACTTATATATTTGAACTCAGCATAAAAATCCGCTTTAGTATTGAAATTGCATTTTCTAGAGTTTCGGTTACTAGTGAGCCGATTCGTTGTTTACTTACAATTCGTTACCACGAACTGTTTGATTTGTTAGTATTATGTTATAGTGTGCTTCCTAGAACACGAGCGTAAAAAATCATAATAGGACGAAAAAAAGAGGGGGATAATGAAGGGGTGCAATATATTAACCAGCTAGGGATGCAACAAAATTCAGCTCCACAGTCGAGTCATGGGACAATAACATAAGGTAAATCTTCAGATTTGCCAGGATATGCTACAGAATAACTTTACAAGTAACTTTACTTAACAAAGTTATTACAGATTGACAGCTATGGGTATGATACAAAAAGAAAGAATGAACAAAGGAATAAATTTCTTAACTCATCTCGATACAATGCAGCACTGCAACAAAATAATATAACCTCAGCATGGAGCAGAGCTCGTAATTGTTTTGTGTAACAAGCATCAAAAAATCAGCTCTTCAATTCGAAAAAAAGTAAATCCATATATAAAAGAACAAAACCACAATACTAGAAAAGGAACTGCAAAGTAATTGAACAGCATTGAAGCACCACTGAAAATAATGTGATCTTAAGGAACTGTTTTCTTAGTGACACATATGAGTAGGAGGGACCCAACTGATACAGGGGGGACTCCATACATGGGCATTGAAGAGACTTAATGTCCTTGGTAAAAGCCAAGACGAGATTTAATGTCCATGGTAAAAGTGTTATTTCTAGACCAATCAGATGCCTAGAATCCCTGTACATACAAGACCTCGCCTCATTCTAGTCCTGTTTGATGTATGGTTTAATGTTGTTTCTTAGTTCTGTTCTGTTTGTTGGTCAACTTGTTTGATGTTTCTAAGCCTAATGGATACAGACGGGAGTTTACATCATTTCCAGATAAGAGCGTCTAACGGGAACAAAATCATGTGTCTCTTTCTAGGCCAATTAGGGAGTCGGAAACACGAACGGGACAATTCAGCCTTGAGATTTCGTTTATAATGAACACGCTAACAAATGAACATTCAGAAATTACTTTTAGGGGATTATTTGGGCGAAGCAAATTAACCGACATTTTAGGGATTTTTTGGGTGAAACAGTTTGAGACATTTTAGAGGATGATTTGGGGTGAAATTCTGTGGTCACTATAATACACAAGTTCACAATATTGGATTAGTGAGAGAATTATGAGTATGAATCATCAATGACTCTAACCACAATGGACCTCAATCTCCAGGGGCCACCTCTCCCCAGCCCCCGAGACCCCTTTCCCACCATTCCAACTTTTTTGGGGACATTTAGAGGATGATTTGGGGTGAAACTCTGTGGTCTCTATAATACACAAGTACAAAATATCGGAATAGTGAGAGAATTATGAGTATGAACCATCAATGACTCTAACCACAATGGACCTCAATCTCCAGGGGCCACCTCTCCCCAACCCCCAAGACCCCTTCCCACCATTCCAACTTTTTTTGAGGACATCCCAAAATTTTCATTAAAGAAGCCCAAATTAAGAGTTAAAAATGTGCAAGAAAAAAGTTAGCAGATCGTCAACTTTGACCTCATATTTCAAGATTTAGACAAGCAGATGGTATGAACATCCAATTCTGTCACTTTTTTACCTAACATTTTCAAATATGGCATTCAGAATGTTACCCCATTTAAAAAAAAAAGTCCCAACCCACCCCCATCCCCCGGGGCCAAAAAATATTTCCTCATTATAACTATTTCTATTTACGAACCTTAGAGCATCAGCTAATCATGCAAATATCCACCAATAAAATCCAAAATTACAAGAACCAACACTTTAAAATTAAGACACAGCGAAAACGTCCTTTTCCGAACACATTTTTGACCGTTCTACTAAAATTCTTGGCTAGAAACAACTTGAAGACGTTCACGAAACGTTGAATCTTTCTTTGTTCTCCTTAGACCGGCATGTGAAACAATCTTGCTTATTTCCACCAGAATTGAGTGTATTATTAGCGATATCTAATAAAGTCAAAAAGTTATATCATTTTCTTAGGAGTGAAACAAAGCTCCTTTCAAATTAGCTAGTGAAAATATTAAACAATTTAGATGACTTATGAAAACATTAATATTTTTTAGGGGGGTGGGGGGTAATTCAAGAGCTCATTGTGTACATTCTTATGTCCTTCTTTTTCAAAATTAGCTAGTGAAAGTCTTACGATCTATAGATTATTCAGTTTTATTTTATTGCTCTTTTTAGTTTAATGGAGTTCTTTACATTTCTTTGAAAACTAGGATTTTATCTTAGGACGCAAACCTTCTATGGTTTTAGAAGCTAACCATATTTTTACTTTGTTTTAATATTCAGTAAACTGCAAATTTATGCTTTACTTTGGAAAGGCATAGAGCTTTCGAACACTACTCTTGTTAATTTCTGCTTGTTTTGAGTTAGACTCAGTCATCTATTGTATTTTCTGTTCGTTTTGGGTTCAATTTATTTATCAATACAGAGTTGTGGAAGTTTTACGATCTATAGATTATTCGGTATTATTTTATTGCTCTTTTTTGGTTCTTTTTGGTTTAATGGAGTTCTTTACCATGTTTGAAAAACGCAAATCTTCTATAGTTTTATAGGCTAACTGTATTTTTACTTTGTTTTAATATTCAGTAAACTGCAAATTTATGCTTTACCTATGAAAGGCACAGAGCTTTCGAGCACTACTATTGTTAATTTCTGCTTGTTTGGAGTTTGACTCGGTTATCTATTGTGTCTTCTGTTCGTTTTGGGTTCAGTTTATTTATCAATGCAGAGTTGTGGAAGTTTTACGATCTATAGATTATTTGGTTTAATTTATTGCTCTTTTTTTGGTTTAATGGACTTTACATTTCTTTGAAAAACTGGGATTTTATCTTAGGCCGCTAACCTTCTACAGTTTTAAAGGCTATCCGTATTTTTACTTTGTTTTAATATTCAGTAAACTGCAAATTTATGCTTTACCTTGGAAAGGCATAGAGCTTTTGAGCACTACTCTTTTTAATTTCTGCTTGTTTAGAGTTTGACTCGGTTATCTATTGTGTTTTCTGTTCTCTATTGTGTTCTCTGTTCATCTATTGTGTTCTCTCTTTTTGGTTTAATAGACTTTACATTTCTTTGAAAAACTGGGATTTTATCTTAGGACGCTAACCTTCTATAGTTTTAGAGGCTATCCGTATTTTTACTTTGTTTTAATATTCAGTAAACTGCAAATTTATGCTTTACCTTGGAAAGGCATAGAGCTTTCGAGAGCTTTTTTTCATGCTGATTTGCGAAAGTTTTACGATCTATAGGTTATTTGGTTTTATGTTATTGCTCTTTTTTTGGTTTCATGGAGTTTTTTAAATTTTTTTCAAGAACTGGGATTTTTTCTTAGGACGCAAACCATATACAGTTTTAGAGGTTAACCGTATTTTGACTTTGTTTTAATATTCAGTAAACTGCAAATTTATGCTTTACCTTGGAAAGGCATAGAGCTTTCGAGAACTACTCCTGTTAATTTCTGCTTGTTTAGAGTTTGACTCGGTTATCTATTGTATTTTCTGTTCGTTTTGGGTTCAATTAATTTATCAATACTGATTTGCGGAAGTTTTACAGTCAATAGTTTCTTTGATTTTATTTTATTGCTCTTATTCTGGTTTAATGGAGTTTACATTTCTTTAAAAAACTGAGAGTTTTAGTTTAGAGTATTAGTTTAGAGTCTTAGCTTAGAGTTTTAGTTACGAGTTATAGTTTAGTTTTAGTTTAGAGTTCTAGTTTAGAGTTATATTTTGGTTATAGTTGGAGTTTTAGTTTAGTCTTAGTTAAGAGTTTTAGTTTAGAGTTTCAATTTAAAGTTTTAGTTAACAGTTTTAATTAAGAGTTTTAGTTTAGAGTTTTAGTTTAAAGTTTTAGTTTAGTTTATGTTTAGTTTAGAGTTTTAGTTTAGTTTTAGTCAAGAGTTTTAATTTAGAGCTTTAGTTTAGTTTTAGTTCAGTTTAGTTTTAGTTTAGTGTTTTTTTTTAATTTGGAGTTTTAGTTAGAGTTATAGTTTAGTTTTAGTTTAGAGTTTTATTTAAGAGTTTTAGTTTAGAGTTTTAGTTAAGAGTTTTAGTTTAGAGTTTTAGTTTAGTTTTAATTTAGAGTTTCAATTTAGATTTTTAGTTTAGTTTAGTTTTGGTTTAGTTTTAGTTTAGAGTTTAGTTTAGATTTTTAGTAAAGAATTTTAGTTTAGCTTTCAGGGAAGGAAAAACATTGAAGATTTAACTAAACCATTATTTCTCTTCATAACGGAAGTATTTGCTTTCATCTAAGCCATTTGAGAAGAGAACACAGCCCTCATAGGGTATAATTGTCTTCAAAAGCAACCCTTTTCCACTTTTGATAATAAAAGGTGTCTTTCGTTTAGAGTGTAAGAGACATAGGTGTAATTTTAGCAACCCTCCCCCCTAAATTAAAGACTTTGCTTTCTAGCCTAATACTATCAAAGTTAAAAACCATAGTTCTCACACTCCCCTTCTGAGAATATAAAGGAAACTTTATCAAAAGAAAGCTAGAAAAAAGGAATAATGGCACTCTTATCCCACAAGCTCTTTCAAAAGTACCTAAAAAATATGCACTCTAAATGGCTGTTAGAACCTGCCGTTTACATAATTTCCATGTCTTCAAAATAACTTTTAATTTTGCAAATAATTTGTCCCTTTTTCAGACCGTCTAGAATTATGTGAACCCGTAAGCTGAATCCTTTCCATGTGGTGCTACCACCCTTGTTTTTGTTAATTTCATAACCTGACACGCGCGAAGGTTGTTTACGAAATCACCCTCTCGAGACATATTCACAGACAGTTTTTGTTTAAATCGCAAGTGTGAAGATTCTGATGGTTTTACATGCATCAAGGAGAAAAGAAAATTTTGAGTAATAACTTCAATCGAACGAATTAAATGGTAACGAATGGTGGGAGGGGGAGGAGGTAGGATGGGGTTTACGTAATGGAAAAAAGAGTATATTTGAAACATACTACAAATATTTTATATTTTTTTGGGGGGATATACCCTGAATTTGAATATATTGGAGGAGGTGGGGGACTTCAAAAATGATTTTATTTGGAAAAACCAAAGAAAATTTACTAAACAGAACTCACATTATATATTTGTGCAGCTAAAACTTCTAAATCCACACTATTCGATGTTTGTTCCATTGTGTCGTGAAATGATACGTTCCATTGTTAGCATGTTCATTACAAACAAAATCTCAAGGCCGAATTCCGATGTAAGAGAAACCTTACTTAAAGCCATTGGCCTTGAAATAGGTGTCAATGATCTTGTCCCGTTCGTGTTTCAGACTCCTATGATTGGCCTAGAAAGAGACATGTGATCTTCTTCCCGTTAGACGCTCTTATCTGACAATGATGTAAACTCCCGTCTGTATCCATTAGGCTTAGAAGCATCAAACAAGTTGACCAACAAACAGAACAGAACTATGAAACAACATCAAATCATATAACCATCAAACAATATAACCATCAACAAACAGAACAGAACTAAGAAACAACATCAAACCATATAACCATCAAACCATATAACCAACAAACAATATAACCCTCAAACACTCTGATTGGCAATGTTGTAAATCTCGTACAGTAGCAATTGGGCTTAGAAACATCAAATAAGTTGACAACAAACAGAACAGAACTATGAAACAACATCAAACCATATAACCAACAAACAATATACAGGTCTAGAAAGAGCTGGGTCTTGTACCGTTAGACTCGATTATAGAAGGCAGCAGTGGGGCCCCGTCACGCTGGCACTGTCATCCCTACTCATGTGTGGCTATTTGTTACTGTGTTGTTACTTTTTTTACCACAGGTAATCGTGTCGAAATGGTGGTCATTGAATTTCGAGAGAGAGCTTATTTGAACAGAAATAGGAAATTCTAGTGCCAAATAACAAAAAAAAATTGTACCACAGCAAAGTGGTATTTTGTGCTATCTTTAACACGAAACAACCGTGAAATGATCGTAAAGCTGCTGAGTGAAAATTGCCATTGAATTTAGAAGTATGAAAAAGCAGTTTAAAGAGCTTTTTCATCTTACCATATTGCTACATTGGGGTAGACTTTTTCCTAAAGATATAAACAGTCTATGCAAAATTGACGATATTGATGAATAGACAATTATTTTTATGCTTCGTTTGGGTGATTAGTTGCATTTGAGGCAGCATTGATTTCTGTACGGTGATGTGTAGCTGCATACCAGCTGTTAGAAACGAAGTTTTGTGGATCTTTCCTTGGGTGGGGGTATCCACCCAAACCTGTTGCCTTGGTAGCCTAATTGGCAGTGCTACTCACCTATTAACTCCCTATGATGGAAGACTTTATGGATAACGGCTTTTGAAGCCATATCAAGCCTCTTATTTAGAGGTTTTAGTGGTATTTGATTGATGCTACACTCCCCATTAAGACCTTGTTTGAACATCTGCAGTGATGCCAAAGAGGCTTCAAGAAGCCACTGCAAAAAGCATGAATCTAGATTTTGCATTAGGCATGATGTAACACTTGTAGAGAAAGTTTGAGAGGGGGGGGGGTGCTGACAAATATAAATTTTCTAAGTGCTTTTCTTTTGGATTCACTAGTTCTTGTCCAGCTAGGTTCAGTGAATGCTACTCACGTATTTCTACAAGATTGTTATAAGAACCACTACGAATCCCCGGTGTTTATTTATTTTTTAATATTGAAACGAAAGCACTAGCTCATCAATCGTCCAATAGAAGAAAGAATTAATTATAAATTGAACCAAATGTAATTGTGAGTTTAATCAACTCACTCAACACTGCTTGTAACGTTAGGTATTATGCTTATTTTCAATATCTACCGTAATATTCGACACGTTTTTAGTGATCATTGTTACAGCTCGTATTTCAGTTTTCTCCCTACTTAAAACCCGTGTTTGGCGTAGTTGACGTTATTCAGGATTATTTTATTAGCAAAATGGGACTTATGGAATATCAGCAGAACTATTTTTACTAGAATTTAAAAGTGGATAATGATATAAATAATGGTACTTACCTTATAACATACCTTTATCACGATGTATACAGCGCACACGCTAAAAAAAAAAAAAAAAAAAAAAAAAAAAATTCTTTAAGTTGGCTGAATTGAAAGATGTGATTTTTTGCCACCATTATTGTAGGTCTGCAGTGCCTTTTATGGAGCACACATACCTATACTAATGTACTTTGGTACTTATAAAGAATCGGGTAAACGCATGAGAAGTGAAGTTTCGTTAATGCTAATGAAATAAAACAAAGTATGATAAAAAAAGATTAGTTTAGAAACAAATTTGGGCTATATATTTACACATTAAGGGGGGAAGGGTAAAGCGTAGCATATATTAAATACGTAATCTAACCTAACCTACATACCTTTTTTCGCCCCTTTAACCCCCAAAAATTAATGTTGAAATATTTTTCGCAGAGTGAGAAATACCTCACAAGACAGCAGAAACCTGTTTTTCCTATTGGATCTTTGAGATTCTACATGTGGTTTTTCGCGTGATTACCGGATTCTTAATAAATACCCGTACTTTACTAACCAAGGTTCACGTCTCTTGGGAGTCCAGTAACCACCTTTCATTAAAAAATTATTCAGCTAGATGAAATCTTATTTTGCTACTGATAGTATTTTGCTTGCTATGGGAAAGTTGCTATTGATAGAACTTGTTATTATGCGTATCAGAATTCATAATGCAGTTGAAAATTTGGTATTCCATTATTAGTATTTAAATTTGGATGCCCGCCATCCCTAACATTCCTTCAGCACGCGAAAGCCATTATAAATGAAACTCGGGTATTTTTCTAGTAACGAGTTTGCCAGGCTTGATTTGTTTTGTATTAAATTTATCTTTTGCTTTTTTTTAAGATGGGCTTCATATTTCTTAGCCTTAATTAACATAAGAAAAGAGTGATGAGGTTATCAAATCTTGTTGTGATAACGTATAATTGAAAATATTGATGATTTCCAAAACCTGGTGAGCAACTCAGTAGACCTGCAAGTGTGGTTCTTCCTAGGGGCTGCCTGCTTTTGACTGACAGCTATACACTTTCAAGTACCACCTTTCTGCATTACTATCATGTCGCGTTGTTCTACACCATACAATGATACACCACATTCCGCCAGAGTGATCTGTGTTTTGCTCTGCCACACTTTAAACCCTCTCTCCCCACCCACGACGAACCAAAGTCCATGAAGATTGGATAGACACCCCAATCGATTGTGAATTCTGAGATTTAACACATTTCTTAAATGATTAAATGAAAAAACTAGTTTTTTAACTGAAAGTAAGGAGCGACATTAAAACATAAACCGAACAGAAATTATTCCGTATATGAAAGGGGCTGTCCCCTCCTCAACACCTCGCTCTTTAAGCTGAAGTTTTTTATTGTTTGAAAAAAAATAGAGTTGTGAGAAAGGGTCAAACTTTAACGTAACGAGCGAGGCGCTGATGAGGGGACAGCCCCTTTCATATACGGAATAATTTCTGTTCGTTTTAAGTTTTAATGTCGCTCCTTACTTTCAGTTAAAAAACTTGGTTTTTTATTTAATTTTTGAAGGTTTTTGAATTAATTGCAGGTTTTGATTTTGGCTCACCTAACATGAATAATTAAAACAAAATTTGCATATTAATTTTACTTTTATTTGGTTAAATGACTTTCTCAAAAGTTGTTTAATTTTATTTACGAACGTTTTTATTAGTAATAAATATACATAACCTACGGATTAACTTATGTAACGAACTTCAATATTCATATATTTTTAGTAAGTATATTAGGGGTTTCGCCCCCTAGTCAGTACCTCGCTCTTTACGCTAAAGTCTAAATTTTGTTCCAATTCTATAAAAATGACCCTTAATCACAAAGGCCGTTAATTAGAATAAATAGCTCTTATGAAAGTACTAAAAAATCTTTGGCTTATAGAACGAGGTATTGACTAGGGGGCGAACCCAAACATATACGTAATAACTTCTGTTCTATTTATGTTTTGATGTTGCTCCTTACTTTCAGTTAAAAAACTTGTTTTTTTTTATTTAATGTCTGATTGTTTTTTTAAATAATGCTGGAAAATCCGGTGCTCCCTTCGTAGCAATGTCCCTTCCCCCATGAAAACTTTCTCCATGGAAACATCCTCCCAAATAACCCCCCACCCACCCCACCCCACCCCCCACTACCAAAAAAATTCCTCCCTGAAAACGTCTGTATAGGCTACTTCCCAATAACAAATACTATATGTAAACATTGGGTAAAGTTCATAACATTCAGCCCTCCCCGGGGACTTTGGGGATTAAGTCATCCTAAAAGACATAGTTATTATATTTTCGACCATGCTGAACAAAATGGCTATCTCAAAATTTTGATCAGGTGACCTTGGGAAAAATGAGCGTGGAAGAGGGCCTAGTTGCCCTCTATTTTTTCTTTTTTTTGGGCACTTAAAAAGGGCATTAGAACTTTTAATTTCCGTTCGAATAAGCCCTACCACGATATTCTAGGACCACTGGATCGATACGATCAACCCTGAAAAAAACAAACAAATAAACACGCAGCTGTGATCTTTCTTCTGGAAAAATACAGAATTCCACATTTTTGCAGATAGGAGCTTGATGCCTCTACAGTAGTGTTCTTTTATACGCTGAATCTGATGGTGTGATTTTCAATAAGCTTCTATAACTTTTAGGGGGTGTTTCCTTCTTTTTTCGAAAATCAGGCAAATTTTCTCAGGCGCATAACTTTTGATGGGTAGGACTAAACTTGATGAAACTTATATATTTGAAATCTGCATTAAAATCTGACTCTTTTAATGTATCTATTAGTATCAAAATTTCGTTTTTTAGAGTTTCGGTTACTATTGAGCTGGGTCACTCCTTACTTACAGTTCGTTTCCACGAACTGTTAGATAAAATAGATTAGTGGGGCGCCCTGCAGATCTTTTTTATCCTTTGTGCTTCTTAAATTCTACATGGACTTAAACGTTGGGGGATTTTACCAAGTTGGGGCTTCTGGACCCATGCATTCACAACAGCGTATGTAAACGTGTTTCATCATTGCTCAGGATCATTCGAAGATAGTTTTTATTATTTTTACCACATATTGTGTCGTTTCCAATTAGGAATTATCCTGCATATTACAGGCTGTTTAAATAAGCTACAAGAGCTTATTTATGCTCATTTGCTTCAAAAAATACAATATTCAGCTCAAATATATTGAAAGGTGAACAGTCAATAAAATACTTGCAAGTACCTACTAGCTATATTTTAGACCTAAAATGTAGCGCTTGAAATATTTCTGCAATAAGATGAGAGTCGTCAAGCTACAGCACCTTTATTACAAGCTTAATCCAAAATTATCGAGTCCCCATGTCAAGCCATTTCAAAGTTGGATGCATCCTCAATATGAGATGGCCACCACAAGTCCTTCCACTATTTATGCTAAAGTTTGACCCCTCCCCCCTGAAATATTACCAGAAAGAATAACAGAAGACCAATGGGAGAATGTTTTTTTTTACAGCACCTTTAGAATGGAGTAGCTTATAGAAGCATATTCGCTTCAAACAGTAAAATTTTCAGTTCAATTGTAATTAAAGGCGATGTGCAACTGAAACACTTGCACTTTCCTGATAATGCCAAATAATGTACTTCTTAGATTTTAGCCACTTCTCCCCCCCCCCTGGGACAGAAAATGGTCCATGACTCTTCTCCCAAATAGTTTGTATGTAACTTTTCACGTCTCTGGATAAATTTATGAAGCCTTAATTGTATCAAATCATTCAAATGCAACTTAAAACATACAACTTAAAATCGTTGTCCAGCATGGAAACAACTTAAATAAGAACAGAACAGACAAAACAAATGAAACTTCGATTGCTTTCTGGCTCTGGTTGAGTCACAGTAATACCATTTTTGCCAAGTTTGCAAAACATACCAAAAATTGGCGCTTTCCTACAGCACGTTTTCTTTAAATAATTGATATATATTTTTTTCTCAGTGCAGGTCAATTCAAATTGCGGTCGGTTATAGAATCCCCATACCAAGCAATTTCCATTTAGAAATTCTATAGGGTTCTGTGTACCACATACTGTATACCGTATCTGATGCTGTGATAAACTGATAATGAGTCATATGAATTAAGATTTCAACTACTCTTTGACAAGCTTGTACACTGTAATTAAACTTGGGCTTTGGACTCTTGAGGGAGGAGAGGAGAAATACAGCCAATAATATAAACAAAGGCAAAGCTACAAAGGAAGCAACATCTGATAAAATCTAGGGATTCTATCAACAGAATTATCAAAATCAAGGGTAAGGCAGGGACTGGGGAATGGCCTTTACTTCTGTGCCTATCTTTAAGGTATATAATTGTAACTCTTAAAATAGTTTCGTTGCTAAAATAACTTCGGTAGTTCAATAGAGATAATTACAATTGGGTTTGGTTTATTTTTCTGTCTCGGATTGCTTGCAAAAATTAATTCTTCTTTTATTAATTCCTTCGTCCTTCTTTTATAAGTCAATGGTAAGATTTCTGAACGGTTTGTGCAGAAAACGTTCTATGTCTATCTTCCCTATTAAGGATTGAGACGCAGCAATTTACATTTTAAAATTGATGCTATAGAATAAAACAATAACGAGTTTATTGACTTGATCTTATTAGACTTGGTCAAGTGGAACTACTTGCTTAGAAGGTATAATTTCATGGACTTTTTACTTATTGCATAATATTTGAATAAATTGATGATTCCAACAGTGCTTCCATTCCACTGATTTGGAAATAAAGTATTCAAGTGCAGAAAAAGTAGAATTAGATTAGGACACAATCCAGACGTAAGTATGTTATCGTGCTTACTATTTGAATAGGAATGTTAACAAAATTGATATTTACGATAAATTACCATTTTTCACTTCAATTTTTTTCAATCCCTAAAAGGCTAGTGGAAAACCCTAAAATTTTCCCCATTTTCTGATTGCTGTCCAAGCTACAAGTTTAGACTTATTAGGCTGACTTTTAATAGCATTTATTCAAGACGACTTATTTTGCAACTCAAGACCTTTTACCTGTACCAAAAAATCTTCTTTTGACGTTTAAAACAATGCTTTGTATTTATCCACTAGTTAAGTTTGGTTTTGATTTGAAGATTCCGGGACCAGATCTGAGATCCTAGACCATTTGAATATATTTTACTAATTTGTCTTTCTTTGCTATTATTTTTTCCTTCTCTATTACTACTCTTGCAACACCCTTGTTTTTATTTTAAATGGTACGAAGGATTGGCATGAATGGTTTCCAACCGGTCGCTGTTCCGCGGATAATTTTGTTTGACTTTTTTTTATATTGAGTTCTTAATTTGAAGCAAAGCATAGTAGCAAAAGTGAATCACTTAAAGCTTGATTTAAAGACAATACCTGCATTTTGATCTTTTGAATTATTCGATTGTAACTATTGTAGACTGCTACCTGAGTAGTAAGGCAATGCACAGTCCCGGTCCTACATTCAATCCTACATTAGTAATATTTATAGGCCCTTAATTTAGGTATCTGACTATCTCGTAATGGCTACGAACTGCTAAGAATCTTGATATCTGCTATAAAAAACACTTCATTCTAAACAAATTGTAGGTACAAAAAGATTTATAGGCCCTTAATTTAGGTATCTGACTATCTCGTAATGGCTACGAACTGCTAAGAATCTTGATATCTGCTATAAAAAACACTTCATTCTAAACAAATTGTAAATACAAAAAGGTTTATAGGCCCTTAATTTAAGGGTCTGGCTATCTCATAATAGCTAAGAACTGCTAAGAATCTTGATATCTGCTATAAAAAACACTTCATTCTAAACAAATTGTAGTACAAAAAGATTTATAGGCCCTTAATTTAGGTATCTGACTATCTCGTAATGGCTACGAACTGCTAAGAATCTTGATATCTGCTATAAAAAACACTTCATTCTAAACAAATTGTAGGTACAAAAAGATTTATAGGCCCTTAATTTAGGTATCTGACTATCTCGTAATGGCTACGAACTGCTAAGAATCTTGATATCTGCTATAAAAAAACACTTCATTCTAAACAAATTGTAAATACAAAAAGATTTATAGGCCCTTAATTTAGGTATCTGACTATCTCGTAATGGCTACGAACTGCTAAGAATCTTGATATCTGCTATAAAAAAACACTTCATTCTAAACAAAATGTAGGTACAAAAAGATTTATAGGCCCTTTATTTAGGTATCTGACTATCTCGTAATGGCTACGAACTGCTAAGAATCTTGATATCTGCTATAAAAAACACTTAATTCTAAACAAATTGTACGAACAAAAAGATTTATAGGCCCTTAATTTAGGTATCTGACTATCTCGTAATGGCTACGAACTGCTAAGAATCTTGATATCTGCTATAAAAAACACTTCATTCTAAACAAATTGTAGGTACAAAAAGATTTATAGGCCCTTAATTTAGGTATCTGACTATCTCGTAATGGCTACGAACTGCTAAGAATCTTGATATCTGCTATAAAAAACACTTCATTCTAAACAAATTGTAATACAAAAAGATTTCTAGACCCTTAATTTAGGGGTCTGACTATCTCATAATAGCTAAGAACTGCTAAGAATATTGATATCTGCTATAAAAACACTTCATTCTAAACAAATTGTAGGTACAAAAAGATTTATAGGCCCTTAATTTAGGTGTCTGACTATCTCGTAATGCCTACAAACTGCTAAGAATCTTGATATCTGCTATAAAAGCACTTCATTCTAAACAAATTGTAGGTACAAAAAGATTTACAGGCCCTTAATTTAGGTATCTGACTATCTCGTAATGGCTACGAACTGCTAAGAATCTTAAAATGTGCTATAAAAAACACTTCATTCTAAACTTATTGTAGGTACAAAAGGATTTATAGGCTCTTAATTTAGGTATCTGACTATCTCGTAATGGCTACAAACTGCTAAGAATCTTGATATCTGCTATAAAAAACACTTCATTCTAAACAAATTGTAAATACAAAAAGATTTCTAGACCTTTAATTTAGGGGTCTGGCTATCTCGTAATGCCTACAAACTGCTAAGAATCTTGATATCTGCTATAAAAAACACTTCATTCTAAACAAATTGTAGGTACAAAAAGATTTATAGGCCCTTAATTTAGGTGTCTGACTATCTCGTAATGCCTACAAACTGCTAAGAATCTTGATATCTGCTATAAAAAACACTTCATTCTAAACAAATTGTAGGTACAAAAAGATTTATAGGCCCTTAATTTAAGTACAAAAGATTTATAGGCCCTTAATATAGGTATCTGACTATCTCGTAATGGCTACGAACTGCTAAGAATCTTGATATGTGCTATAAAAAACACTTCATTCTAAACAAATTGTAGGTACAAAAGGATTTATAGGCCCTTAATTTAGGTATCTGACTATCTCGTAATGGCTACGAACTGCTAAGAATCTTGATATCTGCTATAAAAAACACTTCATTCTAAACAAACTGTAGGTACAAAAAGATTTATAGGCCCTTAATTTAGGTATCTGACTATCTCGTAATGGCTACGAACTGCTAAGAATCTTGATAACTGCTATTAAAAACACTTCATTCTAAACAAATTGTAGGTACAAAAAGATTTATAGGCTCTTAATTTAGGTGTCTGACTATCTCGTAATGGCTACGAACTGCTAAGAATCTTGATATCTGCTATAAAAAACACTTCATTCTAAACAAACTGTAGGTACAAAAAGATTTATAGGCCCTTAATTTAGGTGTCTGACTATCTCGTAATGGCTACAAACTGATAAGAATCTTGATATCTGCTATAAAAAACACTTCATTCTAAACGAATTGTAAATACAAAAAGATTAATAGGCCCTTAATTTAGGTATCTGACTATCTCGTAATGGCTACGAACTGCTAAGAATCTTGATATCTGCTATTAAAAACACTTCATTCTAAACAAATTGTAGGTACAAAAAGATTTCTAGACCCTTAATTTTGGGGTCTGGCTATCTCATAATGGCTAAGAACTGCTAAAAATCTTTATGTCTGCCATAAAAAACACTTCATTCAAAACAAATTGCAGGTACAAAAATATTTATAGACCCTTAATTTAGTGGTCTAGCTATGGCGTAATTACATTGAACTGCTAAAAATCTTTATATCTGCCATAAAAAAACTTCATTCTAAACAAATTGTAAATACAAAAAGATTTCTAGACCATTAATTTAGGGGTCTGGCTATCTCATAATGGCTAAGAACTGCTAAAAATCTTGATATATGCTATAGAAAATAAAAAGCTTCCACATCAGTTTTAAGTTCACCAAGACATAAAAAATTTAAAGTTCAGTTCTAAATTTTTCCATAGAAGATAGGAAAATTTATACTATGATTGTGATTATTTCCTATGAAGATTAAAAGTTTCACTTCAATTTTTAATTTTTCTCAAAGAAGTGACGAAAAGTTCAACTTCGATTCTGAATTTTCTCAATGAAAATGAAATAAGTTATTGATCATTTCTATTTTCCCAAAATAATATAAAAATTTTCCACATCAGTTCAGATTTTTCCCAAACAGATGAAAAAATTTAAAATACTGTTCCAAATTTTCCATAGAAGATAGAAAAGTTCATGTTCTCTTCTGAATTTACCAAAGAACATAATTCAATTCTAATTTCTCCAGAGAAAATAAAAAGCTTCCACATCAGTTTTAAGTTCACCAAGACATAAAAAATTTAAAGTTCAGTTCTAAATTTTTCCATAGAAGATAGGAAAAGTTATACTATGATTGTGATTATTTTCCATGAAGATAAAAAGTTTCATTTTAATTCTAAATTTTCTTAAATTCAATTCCGACCTTTCTCAAAGAGATGAAAAAATTTAAAGTTCTGTTCCAAATAGTTTCCCGGAAAAGAAAAGTTCAACTTCGATTCTGAATTTTCTTAATGAAAATGAAATAAGTTATTGATCAATTCTATTTTCCTAAAATAATATAAAATTTTCCACTTCAATTCAGATTTTTCTCAAAGAGATGAAAAAATTTAAAGTTCTGTTCCAAATATTTTCGCGGAAGAAGAAAAGTTCAACTTCGATTCTGAATTTTCTTAATAAAAATGAAATAAGTTATTGATCAATTCTATTTTCCCAAAATAATATCAAAATTTTCCACTTCAGTTCAGATTTTTCTCAAAGAGATGAAAAAATTTAAAATACTTCCAAATTTTTCATAGAAGATAGAAAAGTTCAAGTTCTCTTCTGAATTTTACCAACGAACACAATTCAATTCTAATTTCTCCAGAGAAAATAAAAAGCTTCCACTTCAGTTTTAAGTTCACCATGACATAAAAAATTTAAAGTTCAGTTCTAAATTTTTACATAGAAGATAGGAAAAGTTATACTATGATTTTGATTATTTCCTATGAAGATTAAAAGTTTCACTTCAATTTTTAATTTTCTCAAAGAAGTGAAGAAAAGTTCAACTTCGATTCTGAATTTTCTCAATGAAAATGAAATAAGTTATTGATCATTTCTATTTTCCCAAAATAATATAAAAATTTTCCACTTCAGTTCAGACAAAAGTTATACTATGATTGTGATTATTTTCCATGAAGATAAAAAGTTTCATTTTAATTCTAAATTTTCTTAAATTCAATTCCGACCTTTCTCAAAGAGATGAAAAAATTTAAAGTTCTGTTCCAAATATTTTCCCGGAAAAGAAAAGTTCAACTTCGATTCTGAATTTTCTCAATGAAAATGAAATAAGTTATTGATCAATTCTATTTTCATAAAATAATATAAAATTTTCCACTACAATTCAGATTTTTCTCAAAGAGATGACAAAATTTAAAATATTGTTCCAAATTTTTCATAGAAGATAGAAAAAGTTATACTTTGATATAATTCTAAATTTTCTTAGATTCAATTCCGACCTTTCTCAAAGAGATGAAAAAATTTAAAGTTATGTTCCAAATATTTTCCCGGAAAAGAAAAGTTCAACTTCGATTCTGAATTTTCTCAATGAAAATGAAATAAGTTATTGATCAATTCTATTTTCCTAAAATAATATAAAATTTTCCACTTCAATTCAGATTTTTCTCAAAGAGATGAAAAAATTTAAAGTTCTGTTCCAAATATTTTCCCGGAAGAAGAAAAGTTCAACTTCGATTCTGAATTTTCTTAATGAAAATGAAATAAGTTATTGATCAATTCTATTTTCCCAAAATAATATCAAAATTTTCCACTTCAGTTCAGATTTTTCTCAAAGAGATGAAAAAATTTAAAATACTTCCTAATTATTCATAGAAGATGGAAAAGTTCAAGTTCTCTTCTGAATTTTACCAACGAACACAATTCAATTCTAATTTCTCAAGAGAAAATAAAAAGCTTCCACTTCAGTTTTAAGTTCACCATGACATAAAAAATTTAAAGTTCAGTTCTAAATTTTTACATAGAAGATAGGAAAAGTTATGCTATGCTATGATTTTGATTATTTCCTATGAAGATTAAAAGTTTCACTTCAATTTTTAATTTTTCTCAAAGAAGTGAAGAAAAGTTCAACTTCGATTCTGAATTTTCTCAATGAAAATGAAATAAGTTATTGATCATTTCTATTTTCCCAAAATAATATAAAAATTTTCCACTTCAGTTCAGACAAAAGTTATACTATGATTGTGATTATTTTCCATGAAGATAAAAAGTTTCATTTTAATTCTAAATTTTCTTAAATTCAATTCCGACCTTTCTCAAAGAGATGAAAAAATTTAAAGTTCTGTTCCAAATATTTTCCCGGAAAAGAAAAGTTCAACTTCGATTCTGAATTTTCTCAATGAAAATGAAATAAGTTATTGATCAATTCTATTTTCATAAAATAATATAAAATTTTCCACTTCAATTCAGATTTTTCTCAAAGAGATGACAAAATTTAAAATATTGTTCCAAATTTTTCATAGAAGATAGAAAAAGTTATACTTTGATTGTGATTATTCTTCATGAAGATATGGAGCTCCACTTTAATTCTAAGTTTTCTCGAAGAAGTTCTCATTTCTCCAGAGAAAATAAAAAGCTTCCACATCAGTGATAATATTCTTAATGGATTGTTAGCTCAGTTGGTTAGAGCGTCATGCTAATAACGCGAAGGTCGAGGGTTCGATCCCCTCACGAGCCATAGTTTTGACCTTCGTATGGTAACTCCATAAGTTATTTTAGGGATATATTTTTATATCAACATGCAAAGTTGACGTAGCTTTATTTCATTTTTTAAGGTTCATTTAGACGAGGTTACGTGCGCGCACGTAACCTCAGAGCATGAGGCACGAGGCACGAGCCTCAGAGGTAACTGCTATCGTTCTAAATCAGTCAAATTAAACCCCAAGAGAAGGATATTTTAAAACTTTTGAAAGCAAGGGTGGCAGAATTATCTTTATATTCCAGCCTTTTTTTGGAAGGATTTAATACTGCCAGTATGCTCATCAATCTTATGATCCAAAGGCTTCACAGTCTAGCACATAGAGGAGATACTATGACGACAATAAATCTTCAAAATTATACTGTTGAAAAAAAGACTAATTTGACTTTATTTACTAAATTTTAATTACAATTGGGCAAGCTTTTATGAAGTGTCTTTAAAAGCAAAACTTTTCTAGGTAACAGGAGCCTATTTTTATTTATGCAAGTGCATATCATCAAAAACCAGGCTTTTGGTCACCATCATGATTTGAAGATAAGAGGGAGGGGTAAAGTTGCAAGAAAAATATTTTTATACTGGCTTCGAATGATGGAAAAAATTGAGAAAAGTCTTTATAAAAGTAATCCACATAACCAAATAGATAGAAACCACCTATAACAGTAACTGTTATAGGTGGTTTCCAGGATTTCCTGGAGGATCCAGGATTTTTTTAGGAGGGGGAAATAGGTTGAACCGATAAACTTTCGTTAGGAGCAAGTTTAATTAACGCAAACTTGCGTTAATTTAGTAAATTACACTACTTTAGACTACGTTAGGAGGGCGCCCCTCGCCCCCTGGATCTGCCACTGTAACAGTTTTACAGTAGAAATCGACCATAAGAACAATGAGTGTGGTTGATGCAAAGTCTGCTATGTTTCAAATGTTTGGAGAAACTACAGTTGAAAAGTCAAACTTTCCCAGCTGTGAAACATTACAACGCCCATGGAGATCTATTCAAAACAGAAGAATAGGCATGCAAATTTTTGGAATTTTCTTATCCATGTGTATGCCTGTCCTCAAAATTCTTGCATAGTGGGATATTTTCAAATACCCACCAAATGGTCCCAACTTAAAGCCAAACACCTTTTGTATTTTCCCTCTACTGTAAGTGGCTTAGACGGAGCACTCCCGAAGTAATGGGAAATGAAAAAAACTACCACATCTCATTTCAAATAATTGGCGTTGACGGTGTATGAGGAATGTATTGCAAACCTTGTTCACATTTACAAGGAAGGCTTCAGCGGACTAAAACAATATGCAAAGACGTAACCTTGGCTGAAACATACTACTGGTGATTTGATGTTATTTATATTCTCCCGTCTTAGCTTTATAGGCAACTGGAAGTTGAAAAAAATCCACCTTTTTATGCTATTTTAAGCATTTCCATAAAAAACAGCAATAACTAAAAAACAAGAACAAAAAAAAAACATTGTTAGCCACAAATCAAGTGATTGAAAATATCAACTAAAACTCTAAATGGCTGCTAGAACGCCCGAAGAAATTATGCAAAGCATTGAATTTTTCTCTAAGTTCTGGTCAGTAATTCTTAAGACAAGGCAGTTTTTTCAAAATATTAAAAACAAGTACGTGTAAGATTAATTAAACATCTTTGAAGACTCTTTTCATGGAAATGAGATGAACAAAGTTGAAAACGAGAAAATTAAAAATGTACAATATCAGAATTTCTAATAGCTATTGAATACAGAAATAAAAGCAAGAGTGGGAGAAGAAATGAAAGAGAGGGCAAGGGGAAGAGAGAGAGAAAGAGAAAGAGAGAGGCAAAAAGAGAGAGGGAAAGGGGGAAAGTATAATGGAAAATGGTCTTGATAAAATCGATCAAAGGTTTTTAATTTTTGCAAAGGCATGCCATAACAAAATCTCATTCAAATATACACTGCATCTTATTGTTACAGTTTTTATTAAAAGTGTTTGTGTAGAAGGAAAATCTCTTGGATTTATGAGGGGACTTTCGTGCATCTACTTACATTCATTTTAAAAGATTAATAAAATTGTCATATCTTTCAGTACTGTTGTCCAATACCTGGCGCAAGGCCTCAGCAAGTGCCACAAGTGACGATTCAAGCTTCAAGACCTCAGCAAAAAATACCGGCAAAACCTCTAGCCTCAAGCACATTAAAACAAATTGATAACGAGGGGTCAAACAAGGATAAAATCACTGAGTCAGTTGGAGGAATACTGAAGATCAAAGCTACGTCACCTTCCGTGAACTCTAAATGGTGTGGCTTGTCTAATGTGACTGATACAAGAATCATTGGAGGAAAAGAGGCAATTGTGGGTATGAGGAGTCTGATTAATTTTTTTGAGCTGACCTTTAAAATTGGGGGGGGGGTGAATTGTTGGCGTTTGGAATTTCTCACGCTTATTCCTTCTGAGAAAGTCTTCAAAAAGAAGAAAATAGTCATTATTTTCCCAAATTGAAATAAGATGAAAAAGAAAGAGCCAAAATTAGTACAAGGGCTGTCTTATAAATTGAATCTGAACTTCTAGCTAGGGTAATTGCTATGAATCATAGCTTTCTAAGATCCTTTAGCAACACACATTTCGTTAATCAATTAATAATACTGGTATCTTCAAAGTAATTATGTGTATTAATAGTAGGCAAAGCTCTGCTGCAAGAAGAAAAAATGAGCCATTTGGCTCATGCGCAGGGTCATTACAGCCTTGCTACGCCACAGTCAAACTCAAAACGAGCAGAAATTAACACCAGTAGGGCTCAAAACCCCTATGCTTTCCCAAGGCCAGAACATAATTTGCACTTTACTGAAAAATATAAATGTTTTTACTTTTATAACTTTAATAAATCAAATAAAATAACATTTTGATTACTAAATATATGTATATTAAACTGACAATGCACATTCATTTGCATTTTTTTCAGTAAAGTGCAAATTATGCTCTGGCCTTGGGAAGGCATAGGGTTTTGAGCCCTACTCATGTTAATTTCTGCTCGTTTTGAGTTTGACTCGGTTATTTATTGTAATTTCTGTTCGTTTTGGGTTTCATTTATTTATCGATGCTGATTTGTGGTAGTTTCACGCTTGGTAGATTATTTGATTTTAATTTTGCTCACTTTTGGTTTAACGTATTTCTTTACTTTTTATTGAAAAGCTTATTTTGTGGAAAAAGGTTTTTTAATTAATTTCTTTTTATTTTATATTGACATAGTCTTTTCAGGGAAAAAGAAAATAATACTTTAAATATTTTCGTTTCTTAAAGACTTTATAGTTTGGCCTGCTATATGCATGCCGGTGAAAAATTTTCATCAATTTCTAACAACATACACCCTTTTAAAAATCTGGACACAAATAGTAGTGTTTAATTGAGTTTCATACCTTCTCTAATTGACCTGAAATGGAAAACTTGATACCATTCGCAAAAAAATCTGTTTACTTTCTTTGATAGCTTGGATACACTTACGCTATTTTGATTTGGTTAAATTTTAAGAGCAGAAGTAGCCTCGAAAGTTTGAACATAATACACTTAGTCGTTCTTCGGATGCTGCTGAAATTGGGAATTAGCATTAACACAGTGCATTTTGATTTAATCTTAAGGCAACATTTAGTATTTAAACATAATGGACAAATGGGAGGGTGAGCGTGGGAAGGGGACTAGTTGCCATCCTCATTCTTTTTTAGTTTTAAAAGTTTTTAAAAGCAGTTTTAGTTTTAAATTTCGTATATTAATGTAAGTTGTTTATATATATATATATATATATATATATATATATATATATATATATATATATATATATATATATATATATATATATATATATATATATATACTATATATATATATATATATATATATATATATATATATATAAATATATATATATAATATTATATATATATATATAATATATATATATATATATATATATATATATATATATATATATATATATATATATAATATATATATATATATATATATATATATATATATATATATATATATATTATATATATATATATATATATATATATATATATATATATATATATATATATATATATATATATATATATATATATATATATATATATATATATATATATATATATATATATATATTTCTTTAATGTTGTGCTGAAGACGGCCCTTGGACATAGGGCCGAAATATTCACCGATTTAAATTGCACTGTCTTGGAAAAAATTTCCCTATTGTTTTAAAGTTGTGTTTGTTTAATCACTTTTGACTTTTAAAAAGGGCATTAGCCCTTTCTATTTTCAATCGAATGAGCCATTTTCGAAGTTCCTACGACAACTCCTTCGATACGAAGTGCCCTGGTCTAAAAAAAAATAAAAATAAAAAATAATAATGGTACATTGTACCCACATTGATCTTTAGTATAAAAATGTCAAGCCTTCAACTTTTCAACTTTTAAAAAGGGCACTAGTCCTTTCAATTTCCAATCGAATGAGCCCTTTTTGAGTTTCTAAGACAAAGCTTTGTATAAACACCTTATATGTCCCTAGGGCATAAATTACAACCCTTTCCCTGAAGGCTGGGAGGGGGTTGTCATCCTCAAAGACCTAATTTCCAGAACTTTCAACTACGTTAAACAAAACGACTATCTCAAAATTTTGATTGGATATGTTTGGGGAAATGGTGGGCGTGCGAGGGGCGTTAGTTGCTCTCCAATCACTCTCAACTATTGAAAAGGGCACTAGGTCTTTCAATTTCCAATCGAATGAGCCCTTTTTAAAGTTTCTACGAAAACGCTTTCTATAAAAACCTTATATGCCCCAGGACATAACTTACAAACCTTGCCCTAAGGGCCGTGAGGGGTTGTCATCCTCAAAGACATAGCTTCCAGAACTTTCAACTACGTTAAACAAAACGGCTATCTCAAAATTTTGATTGGATGTGTTTGGGGAAATGGTGGGCGTGCGAGGGGCGTTAGTTGCTCTCCAATCACTCTCAACTATTGAAAAGGCACTAGGTCTTTCAATTTCCAATCGAAAGAGCCCTTTAGTTTATACGATAACGCTTTCAATAAAAACCTTATATGCCCCCAGGGCATAACTTACAACCCTTGCCGTGAGGGCTGGGCGGGGGGTTGTCATCCTCAAAGACCTAATTTCCAGAACTTTCAACTGCATTAAACAAAACGGCTATCTCAAAATTTGATTGGATGTGTTTGGGGAAATGGTGGGCGTGCGAGGGGCGTTAGTTGCTCTCCAATCACTCTCAACTATTGAAAAGGCACTAGGTCTTTCAATTTCCAATCGAATGAGCCCTTTAGTTTCTACGACAACTCTTTCAATAAAAACCTTATTTGCCCCCAGGGCATTACTTACAACCCTTGCCGTGAGGGCTGGGGGGGGGGTGTCATCCTCAGAGACCTATTTTCCTGAACTTTCAACAACGTTGAAGAAAATTGCTATCTCAGAATTTTGATTGGATGTGTTTGGGGAAATGGTGGGCGTAAGAAGGGGGTTAGTTGCCCTCCAATCATTTCCGACTATTAAAAAGGGCACTAGCCCTTTCAATTTTCAATCCAATGAGCCCTTTTTGAAGTTTCTACGACAAGGATTTCTATAAAAATCTTATATGCCCCAGGGCATAACTTACAACCCTTGCCCTAAGGGCCGTGAGGGGTTTGTCATCCTCAAAGACATAATTTCCAGACCTTTCAACTACGTTGAACAAAATGGTTATCTCAAAATTTTGATTGGATGTGTTTGGGGAAATAGTGGGCTTGAGCGGGGTGTTAGTTGTTCTCCAATCACTTTTGACTATTAGAAAGGGACAAGCCCTTCTAATTTCTACTCGAATGAGCCCTTTTTGAAGTTTTTGCAAGATCACTTTCTATAAAAACCTTATGTGCGCCAGGGTATTGCTTGCAACTTTTGCCCCGAGGGCTCTGAGGGGGTTATCATTCTCAAAGACCTAATTTATAAAACTTTTTACTACGTTGAACAAAATGGCTATCTAAAAATTTTGATTGGATGTGTTTGGAGAAAAGGTGAGCGTGAGAGGGGGGTCAGTTGCCCTCAAATCACTTTCGACTATGAAAAAGGGCACTAGCCCTTTGAACTTCCAATCGAATGAACCCTTTTTCAAGTTTCTTCGACAAAACTTTCAATAAAAACCGTATAGGCCCCCAGGGCATAATTTACAACCCTTACCTTGAGCGCTGTGGGGGGAGTGTCATCCTCAAAGATATAATTTACGGACCTTTCAACTACTCTAACAAAATGGCTATCTCAAAATTTCGATTGGATGTATTTGAATAAATGTTGGGCGTGGAAGGGGTGATAGGTGCCTTCTATTACTTTCGACTATTAAAAAGGGCACTAGCAGTTTCAATTTCCAATCGAGTAATTCCATTTGAATTTTCTACGACAATGCTTTCTATAGAAAAAACCTTATATGCCCCAGGGCATACTTACAAATCTTGCCTTAAGGGCCGTGAGGGGTTTGTCATCCTCAAAGATATAATTTCCGGACCTTTCAACTACGTTGAACAAAGTAGTTATCTCAAAATTTTGATTGGATGTGTTTGGGGAAATGGTGGGCGTGAGAGGGGTGTTAGTTACCCTCCAATCACTTTCGACTATTAAAAAGGGACAATCCCTTCTAATTTCTACTCGAATGAGCCCTTTTTGAAGTTTCTGCAACATCACTATCTATAAAAGCCTTGTGTGACCCCAGGGCATTGCTTACAACCCTTACTCCGAGGGCTCTGAGGGATCCAGATCCAGAGTCCCGGATCCAGAGCCTTTGCTCCCTTTTAATGTGGCCAAGCATCTGTTGAGCCCTCTCCTATGTCAGGACTTCTAGTACAGATCCTCCGTCCTTGATGTCAGTGTAATCACTAAGGACCTCGAATTAGTTACTAAGCTGAACCTTGGACTCAGCTTTTTTCTGTGGTCTCTGTAGTTTTGACATGTCAAATTGGTGGACTTCTGTTTTTTTGTGGATGATCACTCTTAGGTGAATTTATATAATGGGCAGTACAATTGCGCTGCCTACTTAGGAGCACAGTGTTTTTGTTGTTTTTTTCACCAAGGCACTTCGCATGAAAGGGGTTGTCGTAGGAACTTTGGAAGGAGCTCATTTGATTGAAAATTTGAAAGTTCTAGTGCCCTTTATAAGAGTCAAAAGTGACTAGAGCGCAGCCAGTCTCTCCATCCACGCACCTTTTCCCCAAAAAAATATCCGATGGAAATTTTGAGAGAGGAATCTTGTTCATCATAGTTGATAGGTCCAATAACTATATTTCTGGGGATTAAATCCCCCCCCCCACAACCCACAACCCTTGGGTTAAGGGCTTTAAGCTATAAAATTCGCGCAATATAAAATTTAAAATTTGCATTTGTCAACGGGAATGGGAAATACGCCTGACCTTTTATGTCCAAACGTAGCAGCAATAGTTGTAATATCACTAGTAATAATAGTAGTAGTAGAAATAGCAGTATCGTGAGTGGAAGCAATAGCATCAGGGTGCAAATATTTTCTTCTTGTTAGTTCAAAATCCCCCACAACAGGCCCTGTAAGTTTCAACTTTACACATTAAACTGTTCCTAAGATATTGTGGATGGGCCCTTTTGATAACCTGTATCCAGAAGGTGTTTCCTGATTCACTTCACCTTCCCTCCTCAAAGTTTCCTGAAAATATCACCTTCACACCCCTAGGCGTATTCTTAATAGTAGTCACAGTAGTAACGAATAGTATTTGTAGCCCTAGTAGTAGTATTGATAGTAATAGCACTAGTACCAGCAGCAGCAGTAGTATTAACATAATACCTTTAGATCAGCTCAACATCCCTCTCATCAAGTCCTGGGAGTTTCAACTTAATACAATTAGCCGTTGTTATAACATTGCCGATATATCCTCTTGATAACCTGTATATTCATATTCTTCTTGAAATTTTTATCTTAATGCTCTTAGCCGTATAAGTAGCTGCTATAGAAGTAGTAGTTGGAGTAGTAGAAGCGGTAGTAGTAAAAGTAGCAGTGGTAGCAGTGTTAGAAGTAGCGCGCACATATTGCCTTTTGGTCAATTGATCTTCTGTTAAAGCATTCTCTGAAAGTTCCAACTTAATACCCAAATCCATTTTTGAGATACGCCCTTTTAGCAGTCTGCATGCACAAAGAGTCTATTGATTTAGTTCCCCTCAATTTCATCTCAAGTTTTCACCTCCATTGAATTAGCACTAGTGCTCGTATCATAGTAGTAGTGGTGACAGAATTTTCACCTTGAAGCGGTAAGCCTTTCCAAAAATATTGGTGATGTGCCTTTTGGTCCCATTTTGACGCCCTTTTCATCTTAATACTCTTAACGTTACAAGTAGCTGCAATTGAAGTAGTAGTTGGAGTAGTTTAGTAACAGTACTAGCAATCAGGGCCGTCATGAATAGGGGAAGGGTGGAGATGCCCCCCCCCTCAATTTTTTTGGTCACTCGGTAAAAAAATAAGTCAGTAAAATTGTGGCGCTTCGCGCCACGATTTTTCCGATGCCGCTAAAATCCTTTGTTCAGTTCAATAAAGACGACGAAAATACTGACATATTATCTACAGAAATTTCCAACTTGGTCGGTAAAAGCAGCAGTTTCACCGACTCCTGCCGTGATTTTAAAGATGGTGCCACAGTTTTCCAATTTGTTAAATAAACAGCATTATAATAGTGACATGATATGTACCGAAGTCTAAATCTCGGTTGGTAAATGCAGCAGTTTTACCGACTCGTGTAGTGATTTTACGTGTCGCTTTCGAAACGGACATTTTGCTAATTATTGACAAAAAACAGTCAGTAAAAATGACCAGCCAGTCGGTAAAATCTCTTGCTCCCCCCCAAAAAAATTTTTTGCTAGTAACGCCCCTGATAGTAGTAGCAGTAAAACAAGTGGTGGCAATGGTGTTAGTAGTAGCATGCACATAATACCTTTTGGTTGGTTGATCCTCCCCTTTAAGCCTTCTCCGAAAGCTTTAAATTAATACCCGATTCCATTCCTGAGGTACGCCCTTTTGACAATCTCCATTCACATAGTATGTTTTGATTTATATCAAATTCCCCCCTCTTTATTCTGTCATATTTTTTCCTTTATACGCGGAGCCTTAAGAGTAGCAGTATCACAGTAGTTGTGGTAGTAGTATGAGCAGTAGTAGCAGTAATGTAGTATTAGTAGCAGTAGCACCAATAGTAGCAGCAGTATTAATAGCGTTAGTAGCAGGGACATGTTGCATTTTGTTCAGTTGAACATCCCGCTCAAGATGCACCAGAAGTTTTATCTTATTACGTTAAGCCGTTCCGCAAATGTTGGTGATACGCCTGTATGAGCTATTTGCATGCACATAGTATATTTTGGTTTAGTTCAAATTTGCCCTCAACGTTTCATCCGACATTCTTTTCAATATCCTCAGCCTTGGTAGTACTTGCTACAGAAGCGGTTGTTTTAGTGGTAGTAGTGGTAGATTGGTAGTAGCAGTAGTTGTAGCAGTAGTAGTAGGGTAGTTGCAGAAGCAGTCGAGTGTAAATATTGCCTTTTTGTTAAATTTATTATCTCCCTTGTCATTTCCTGAAAGTTCCAAATTAATAAACTCGGTCATTCCCGAGGTACGCTCCATTCACTTGGAGACCTTGAATATGCTGATGATATCGCAATCCTTTCGGACCCAGAGAAAGCTCAAACTATGCTCGATGAGGCAGTTTTTTGGGCAGATCACATTGGCTTGAAAGTCAGTACAGAGAAGACAAATTTTCTGGCAATAAATCACGCTGATCCTTTTTTGTTAAGCGTAAATCAAGTACAATTGGTTCAGATCAACAGCTTCACATACCTTGGCTCCCAGCTTTGTACTGATGGATCTTCTGACGCCGATAATCAATAGTGATTGCAGAAGGCACAGACGGTCTTCCCTTCGAAAATCGTTGTGGAATCGGTTTGACATTAATGCAAGAACTAAAATTCGAGTATACCTAGCTTTGGCTCGAATAATCCTTCTTTATGGATGCGAAACTTGGTCAGTAAAGTGACTACATGAAAATGCATTGAAAGTGTTGGAGCATACCTGTCTGCGTAGCATTCCTCAGGTCAAATCTGGATGATCGCATATCAAACGTCGATATACGGCGAATCTGTGGTATCAAGAGATGCGTTGTCATCACGATCAATGAGCGTCGACTGAAATGGTTAGGCCAGGTCTTACGGAGGCCAACAGATAACTTGCCTCGCCGAATCCTTCTAGCTGAGCTACTTAGCTCATGGAAGAGACGTATGTCCTTCCAAAAGCAAAAATCAAACCTGTCCACCTTTCTCAATAACATATACTATTTGTAAACAATGAACAAAGTGCGTAACTCACAGCCTTTGCCCTGAGGGCTGTGGAATGGTTGACATCTCCAAAGACATAATTACTGGACTTATCAGCAATGCTGAACAAAATAGCTGTCTCAAAACTTTGATTGGATGTGATTAGGGAAATGATGGGCGTGGGGTTGCCTTACTTTTGTCTTTTAAAGAGAACTAGAACTTTCAATTTCCAATCAAATGAGCCTTATGTGACCACCCCTTCCATTGAAACCTTATATACCCCAGGGGGATAACCTAGAACTCTTTGCCCTAGACTCTGGGGTTTGTTTCAATCCCGAAGGCTTTGCTATATGATCTTTAGGCTATTTTGAGCAAAATGTCTATCTCAAAATTTCTATCGAATACATTTGGGGAAAAACGGACATGGTGAGGGGGGGTGAAAGGGGCTATTTACCTCCCGATCACTTTTGACTCTTAAAAAGGCACTAGAACTTCTGATTTCCAATCAAGATAGCTCCCTCCGAAGCCTATACCATCACCCCTTCCATAAAAAGCTATATATTAATAATGAGCAACTAGCGTAACTTTGACCAGAGGACAATGGGGGGGGGGCATTCAAAAAGATCAAAAAGAGCGACAAACACAAAACAATTCAAAGGTGCAGAACCCTTCAAAATAACAAAAAAAAACACTTAACGTAAGAAACGAAGAGAGAGAATTTGCCAGTATTTTCAAATTCTGAGCATAAACCATGAGCTAAGTATCTTCAACACTAACGCAATTATGGATTAATAACAAGTTCGTTCAGGCTCCGCAATGTCTAATCAGATTCTCGATTACACGTTTAACTGTTATAACTCAGTATTAATTTTAGGTGAATGGCCTTGGGCTGCACTATTAAAGGATAGCACAAGTGAGGCCCTTTTTTGTGGAGGAGCTTTGATAACAAATCAGCATATACTTACTGCAGCTCATTGTGTTATCGATGTGTCTCCTAAAAAGTAAGTGTAATCTATGAATTTGGCTTAAGGCCGTTTTAGACTAATAGGCTCTTTGAAGTGAAAACTATCGTTCAGAAGCCAATAGACTAATATGCCTTCTCCAAATTCTAATAAGCAATTGAAATTCACCCATTTCTTTAAGAAAAAAGTAAAAACCGATCATAAATAATGCTGATTAATTAGGAGCTTAAGATGATTGAAAAAGATGATTAATTAGGCTAGAGTCTACTGTGAGATTTATTTTGAAATGCATATCCTACATAGAAAAGATATTGTGAAAAAGCCATAATCCTTTTTTTAAAGTTTCGTCAGATTATCTGATTGGGCAATCTCTCCTTTTCAGCCCTTTCTCAAATATTCCGGCTGAAATAAAAACTTTACGGAACTAGTCATCGAAATCGTAGACACTTTGTATGTACTTTTGGCCCTGCTGTCGTTAAGGAGTCTAAAAAAAATCAAACCTTATTTTTGGGTCTAAAGCTAATATTCGGTAAAAAAAAAAGCTGCCGTTGAATGAATGAAGCATGAAAATGTCAGTATCGTTTTGTTTTTTCATGTTTAAAACTGTGCACAGTAGTGCGTGGAGAATTTTTGTCTTCAGGTTACCAGGAGAGCAGAGAGATGAAATACAAAGCCAAGTCTCGTTTAGGCTGATCGTAATTTTTATCTAAGGCTATTCTTCAGGTGATAAGAAATTACAAATAAAAGTCATGATTTAAGTCACCTTTCAGCTGTTTTTTATGATTGAATTAGAAAGGAGAACAAATTTTGATTCTTCTTTTTTTTACGTTTCCTTACGAGGTTTGGAGATAAATCAATTTTTCGAGTTTGTTTAATGAAAAATAATATATAGGTGATGGAAGTGTTTTTTTTTTGTGTTTTTTTTTTCACCTCGACAACTACGCTGACCAGGTTGTGTTAAACGAATTCTACCAGCCCACCCAGCAATTAGCTTGATAAAACGACATTGTGATAGCCCGCTCCCCTCTAATGATGTTGGATAAATTTCAAACCGTAAAAAGACATACTTATGAGCCTACCTCCTACCAGGTTTGGTTTTTAAACCAAATCCACTAGGTTTTCAAAACGCCTCATATCCTGGCTCCTTCACCATAGGGTTGAAATTGACACAATTAAGATATTAACCATTTATCTCTGACTAAGTTTGATTAAGATCAAACAAGCTTTTTTCTTAGATATCCTGAAGCTTAGAACTTAGGGACCCCCTAAGTAATTCCTTTGCATCCCACCCTGTAAGCCATTGTTGTTACTAAACTTCAAAAATAGGACCTTATTCACATTTCCCACCTCTTTTAGTAAACATTTTCATGAGAAGATTACAATTCCCCCACATCCCGAAACAAGTAGGATCAGGGAATGACAATAAAAAAGAACATCTGGGATACTTAGCCTACTCTACTTTCTACAATGTTCGCTCGAGATACGATAATCTCTTCTGCTTCTTGGACTGACAAAAATAATTTAGGGACCCTTTTATCTATCTCCACAGATGTGTGGTCTGGCTCCGATTCCCAAAAGACATGAATAAAAAAATTCTTTTAGTTACCACACATTTTAGTCGAGACCGATAGCTCATCTTGGTAGATGGCGTGGTGACAAGTATTTATAAACCAATCCCCCACAAACACAAGATTGAGCTTAGACTCCCCCCCCCCCATCTAAAAAAGGTTCAGGTCGGACATTGAATTTTACTTCCCCAAATTTGGTTTCTTCTTTCTTATTTCCTCTTTCCTCTAATTTCCTCTTTCTAAACAATTCTGATGACAATTTTCCCCTCCCTCTTTGAGTCGTATCACAGCCGGACTTGTTTCAGTCTATATCTTGACTCAGTCTTTATATGTAAAAAAAATTCTAGATAATTTGCCAAAATCGGAAAGAACGAAAAACTGAACAATTCGAAATCTTGAATTTCCTTATTAAAATTTTCCAAATCCTTACCAATAAATCTAGAAGAAGTAGAGAATTCTCGAGTAAAAATTCTGTAAACCTTTGAGGAAGTTTCTTCAACTGCTTTAATATCCCCAAATTAAATTATTTTCGGAAGGTTCATCTTATACCACTACCGAGCGTACATAAAAAAAGAAAAAAAAGAGACGAAATGAAAAGTAGTGAAGCTGCCCGAGAAAACAGAAAGATTTGTAATCTTAAACGAAAGTTTCTTTCAACACAAACTTTTTGCAGTAGAAAGTAACTGAGGCGGACAAACTATATTCTTCCTCGATCCTGTAAAAGATTAGATAAAAAAAAACAGTTTTTTCTAACTGAAAGTAAGGAGCGACATTGAAACTTAAAACGAACAGAAATTATTCCGTATATGAAAGGGGCTGTCCCCTCCTCAACGCCTCGCTCTTTAGGCTAAGGTTTTGATGTTTTAAAGAATAGAGTTGTGAGAAAAGAGTCAAACTTTAGCGTAAACAGCGAGGTGTTGAAAGGGGACTGCCCCTTTCATATGCGGAATAATTTCTGTTCGTTTTAAGTTTTAATGTCGCTGCTTACTTTCAGTTAAAAAAGCTTGTTTTTTTATTCAATTTCTGCACGTTTTTGAATTAATGCGGGTTTTGATTTTGGCTCACCGTACATGAATAATTAAAACGAAATTTGTATATTAATTTTACTTGTTTTTGGTTAAATGGCTTTCTCGAAAGTTCTTTAATTTTATTTACAAACGTTTTTATTAGTAATAAATATACGTAACTTACGAATTAACTTACGTAACGAACTTGTATATTCATATATTTTTAATATGTATATTAGGGGGTTCTCCCCCTAGTCAATACCTCGCTCTTTACGCCAAAGTTGATATTTTGTTCCAATTCTGTAAAAATGACCCCTTAATCACAAAGGCCGTTAATTAGAATAAATAGCTCTTATGAAAGTACCAAAAAAAAACTTTAGCGTAAAGAGCGAGGTATTGACTAAGGGGTGAACCCAATCATATACGTAATAATTTCTGTTCGTTTTGAGTTTTGATGTTGCTCCTTATTTTCAGTTGAAAAACTTGTTGTTTTAATTTAATTTCTGAACGTTTTTTAAATAATGCTGGGAAATCTGGCGCCCCCTGCATAGCAGTATCCCTTCCCCCCTGAAAACTTCCTCCATAAAAAGATCCTCCTGAGTAACCCCCGATCCCCCCACTACCAGAAAAATTCCCCCCTGAAAACGTCTGTATACTTCCCAATAACCAACAGCCTACTATATGTAAACTTTGGACAAGGTTCATAACTTGCAGCCCGTCCCCCGAGGACTGTGAGGGATTAAGTCATCCTCAAAGGCATAATATTTTTTGACCACGCTGAACAAAATGGCTATCTCAAAATTTTGATCGGGTGACTTTGGGAAAAAATGAGTGTGGGAGGGAGCCTAGTTGCCCTCCATTTTGGTCACTTAAAAAGGGCACTAGAATTTTAATTTCAGTTTGAATGAGCCCTCCTGTGATTTCTAGGACCCCTGGGCCAATACGATCACCCCTGGGAAAAAAAACAAATAAACACGCATCCGTGATCTTCCTTCTGGCAAAAAATACAAAATTCCAAATTTTGGCATATAGGAGGTTGAAACTTCTACAGTAGGGTTCTCTTATATGCAGAATCTGATGGTGGAATTTTCATTTAGGTTCTATGACTGTTAGGGGGTGTTTCCCCCTTTTTTCGAAAATTAGGTAAATTTTCTCAGGCACGTAACTTTTGATGGGTAGGACTAAACTTGATGAAAGCTGTATATTTGAAATCAGCATAAAAATATAATTCTCTTGATGTATCTATTGGTATCAAAGTTCCGTTTTTAGAGTTTAGGTTACTATTGAGCCTGGTTGCTCCTTAATTACAGTTCGTTACCACGAACTGTTTGATTAAATAAAAAAAATAAGATTTTTCAACTGAAAGTAAGGAGCAATATTAAAAGTTAAAACGAACAGAAGTTATTAAGTATATGAAGGGGTTCGCCCCCTCGTCAATATCTAGCTCTTTACGCTAAAGTTTGTATTCTGTTCCAATTCTTTAAGAATGACCCCTGAATCACAAAGACCATTTAATTAGAATAAATAGCTCTTTTGAAAGTACTAAAAAAAACTTTAGCGTAAATAGCGCGGTATTGACAAGGGGGCGAGCCCCCTCATATAAGTAATAACTTCTGTTTGTTTTAAGTTTTAATGTTGCTCCTTACTTTCAGTTGAAAAAAAACGTTTCAAAATTTCGTTTTTTTTCTATTTAATTTCTGATCATTTTTTAAATAATGCTGAGAAATCCGACGCCCTCTTTATTGAAAAAATCTCTTCCACCATCAACAGTTTCTCCATGGAAAGATCATATAACGTAACCTTTGACCTCTCCTCCTCCCCCACCAGAAAAAATCCCCCCTGAAAACATTTTGTATACTTCCCAATAACCAATAACCCTACTATGTGTAAACAATGGGCAAAGTTCTTAGCTTGCAGCCCTTCCCCCGGGGACTGTGGGAGATTAAGTCATCCTCAAAGACATATTTATTAGATTTTTCGACTACGCTGAACAAGATGGGTATCTCAAAATTTTGATCTGGTGACCTTGTGAAAACATGAGCGTGGGAATGGGCCTAGCTGCCCTCCAATTTTTTTGGTCACTTAAAAAGGGCACTAGAAATTTCAATTCCCGCTCTAATGAGTCCTCTCACGATATTATAGGACCACTGGATCGATACGATCACCCCCTAAGAAAAAAAAACAACAAATAAACACGCATCTGTGATCTTTATTCTGGCAAAAAATAGAAAACTCCACATTTTTCAGATAGGAGCTGGAAGCCTCTACAGTAGGGTTCTCTGATACGCTGAATCTGATGGTGTGAGTTTCACATAGATTCTATGACTTTTAGGGGGGGGGGGTGGTCTCCCTTTTTTGAAAATAAAGCAAATTTTCTCAGGCTCATAACTTTTGATGGGTAGGACCAAACTTGATGAAACTTATATATTTAAAATCAGCATAAAAATATAATTCTTTTTATGGGTATATTGGTATCAAAATTTCATTTTTAGATTTTCTGTTACTAATGAGTCGGGTCGCTCCTTACCTAAGTTTGTTACAGCGAACTGTTCGATTCTGCTTTTTCCACCTTTCGTATAATCTCCAAGGATCTACGTAATTCACTTTTTCTGTACTTCTTAAATCGGCTGACACTAGCTACATTACCTTTTATTTGTCAATGCATAATTTGACGCTTGCATAGGTTTCAAAATAATCAACTTTAAATTAACTGAAAACGAATAGAAATAACCACCGATAAGATCTATGCAAGCTGGGAATCCTTGCATCCCTTCAATCATTATGCCCTAGGAAAAAACTCAGGTTCCCAGTAACCTGAGTTGACCCTATTCAAACCTCATACTTTAAGTTTGGGTCATCTGTTGTGTAGGTATAAAGGGTTGAGTGGGTAGCGAAACGAAGTGTATGGGGAGTGTAAAACTGCTGAGAGATGTTCGGGAGCATATTGAGTGGTGAGTATCTTAAAAATTTAAGAGGTTAGGAAAAATTCACAGGCTGGTAAAGGAGGACAATAATAGATTTCTGAAATTAGTGCTATGTTTTTGTCTGTGAAGTGGCAATTAATTAGGACTGAGTTTTCTTTTTTTAATTGACATGACACTAGGGCTCTTAGAGAAATAAAAGTTTATTTTTATTCTTATTATTTTTATTATTGTTATTGATATCTTGCTAAAAAAAACTTGCTAATAATTATTATTAGCTCTTAAATTGTTTCCACTATTTTTCAGAGAATGTTCGATATAATCCCTTCTTCTCTTATTTCCATCTTGGTTCCACACCTTAACTTGCTTCTATTCAAGAGAGGTGCCATTCTCTCCTCTTATTACCGTCTTGGTTCCGCACCTTAACTAGCTTCTGTTTAAGAGAGGTGCTATTCCCTCTACCCACCATGCAAATCTTAATTATTTAAACCAGCAGAAATCTACAAGCTTTTGAGCTGTATTATCGCGTTCTCTGAAATTCCATTATCTGAGCTCTATGAAATTCCTGCGGACAGAGGAGTTTCTGAAAAGGCTGATAACATGTCAACGTGAAATTTTCCATGGGACATAAGCACAAAATCCAAAATTTGAAGCCATTACATCGCTAGAGATAAAAAAAGAAGGAAGGTTAATGTCCTTCTTCCGAAGGTTATTAGTATTCTCGGAGGACGGAAGCTACAACATCTTTACCACACAACTTGTATCTTTATAAATGCTGTTTAATACCCAAATACAAACCCTACCTTAAAAAACGTCATTTTCCTGAAAAGCCTCTATCATGAAAGTCAGGACAATAGCTTGTTCGAAAAACAAAATAATAGTTTTGTCACGGAATAACCTAACGAAAATCCTGCTTTATTGTCTTTTCCTGGAAACGAGTCTTTCCTGTTTGTTATACCGTGTTTAATTTTATTAGTGAATAAATTTGTTGAATCAAACCATGCCTTGTTATGAATCAGAGGCAACGCTATAGCGTTGCCTATAGTAAAGGCCATACGGCTCTAATATTTTTTTCTTCTTTTTTTCCAGAAGCACTTCATATGGAAGGGCTGTTCGCAAGAACTTCGGAGGTGTCTCATTTGACTGAAAATCAGAATTTCTAGTGCCCTTTTAAGATTAAAAAGGGATTAGAGGGCAACTAGCCCCCCTCCTCTATGCCATTTTTTCTCAAAATGCATCCAATAAAAATTTTGATATAACCATTTTGCTAAAAATAGTTCATAGATCAGATAACAGAAACTCCGGTGTCGACACCATCATACGGGGCCCGGGGGCACGCATTGTTATTCATGCCCTGGGGCCATATATGGTTCTTATGGAAGCTATACTTGTATGAAATTCAGAGGGGGCTCATTTGATTGGAGATTGAAAGTTCTAGTTAACTTTTTAAGAGTTAAAAGAGATCGGCGTGGGGAGAACTAGCTTCCCTCCCACACCCTTTTTCCCCAGACCCATCGAATTAAAATTTTGAGATGGCCATTATGATAAAAATAGTTCAAACATTAGATAGCAAAAAACTCTGGGGTCGACACAAACCCCCAGAGCCCGGGGGCAAGTGTTTTAATTTTATCCCCGGGTGTATATAAAGTTTTTATGCAATGGTTGGTCGTATAAACTTCAGAGGTGGTTCATTTGATTGGAAACTAAAAGTTCTTGTTGCCTTTTTGTGAGTGAAAAGAGATCAGAGGGCCTCTACCCTCCCCCTACTCACACCCTTGTTTCTTAAAATTCATCTGATCAAAGTTCTGAGATTGCCAGTTTGTTTGAAATATTCCAACGATCAGATAATGAAGATTTTAGGGTCAACATAACCCCTCCTGAGCCCGGGGGAAGTTTTGTAACTCATGCCCTGGGGGCATGTAAAATTCTTATGGAAGAAGTGATTGTATAAACCTCAGAGGAGACTCAAATGAATAGAAATTGAAAGTTCTAATTTTCTTTTTAAGAGTAAAAAATGATCCGATGGCAGCTAGGCCCCCCCTCAACCCTCTTTTCCCCAAATTCGTCTGATCAAATTTTTTATACAGTCATTTTGTTCAAAATAAACCAATTACCATATATAAAACACTCCAGGGATAACACAGCTCCCCCCAGAACCTGAGGAAAAGTGTTGTAATTATGCCCCAGAGGCATATAAAGTTTTTATGGAAAGGATGGTCGTATAAACTTCGGAGGAGGCTCATTCGTGTTTAAATCGGAATTTATAGAGCTCTTTTAAAGAGTCATGAGTGATTGGAGGGCAACTAGCCCCCCTCGCCCTTTTCCCAGATGTTTCCGATCAAAATTTTGAGATATCCATTTTGTTCAAAATAGTTTAAAGATCATATACCAAAAACTCCAGGGATAATATTTCCCCATTATGCCCCAGGGGCATATGAGGTTCTTAGGTAAGGGGTGGTCGTATAAACATCAAAGGTGGCTCATTTGGTTGGAAATTGAAAGTTCTAGATATATATTTTTAACAGTCATCAAAAGCGATCGGTGGGCATACCCCCACCCCACACCCTCTTTTCTCCAAATGTATCCGAGGAAAAAATTTGAGATTGCCATTTTGTTTGAAATAGTCCAACCTTCAGATAAAAAAACTTCAGAGTCAACATGCCCCCCCCCCCCAGAAAAAAAAACCAAGGGAAGGATTGTAACTTAAGCCCCCGGAGTATATAAAGTTCTTATGGAAAAAGCAGTCGTATAAACTTCGAAAGGGACTCAATTGATTAGAAATTGAAAGTTCTAGTTTCCTTTTTAAGAGTCAAAAGTGATCCAATGGCAACTAGCCCCCCCCCATCCCTAAGGCCATAAGGCTTCAATATTTATTTTTCCCACAGAGAGACTCCATATGTAAGGGATGGTCGTATGAACTTCAGAGGGGATTCATTCAATCGGGAGTCAAAAATTATAGTGCCCTTTTTAGGAGTCAAAAGTAATTGGAGGGCAAAAAGCCCCCAACGCCTTTTTTTTCCACATTGAATCCGAAATTTTTTTAAAAATAGTTCAAAGATCAGATAAAAAAAACTATGGGGTCGACACAAACCCCCAGGGACAGGTGTTGTAATTTATACCCCGGAGGCATATATGGTTCTTATGGTAGGGCTGCTAGTATAAATTTTAGAGGGGGTAAATTTGATTGGAAATTGAAAATTCTAGTTCACTTTTTAAGGGTAAAAACAGATTGAAAGTCAACCACCCCCCCCCCATGCCCTTTTTACCCCAAAGTCATCCGATAAAAATTTTGAGATAACCATTTTGTTAAAAATAGATCAAACGTCAGGTAATAAAAACTCCGGGATCGACACTATCCCCAGAGCCCAGTGGCAAGGGTTTAGGTTATATCCCTGGGGTATATAAGGTTTTATGTAAAGGGTGGTCATACAAACTTCAGAGGTGGATTATTTGATTGGAAATTGAAAGTTCCAGTTTCATTTTTAAGAGTCAAAAGCTATAGGAGAGCATCCCCCCCCCCGAATACCCTCTTTTCCTTAAATGCATCCGATCAATTCGAGATTGGAATTTCTAGTTAACATTTTAAGAGTCAAAATAACGGAGGGCATCTAACCCGCCCCCTCCCCTCACACACACCCTCTTTTCCCCAAACGTATTACAAAATTTTGTGATAGCCATTTCGTTTGAAACAGTCCAGCGACCAGTTAAGAAAAAAAAAACTTTGGGGTTAATATGACTCCCCCCCGAGGCCGGGGGAAGGGTTGTAACTTATGCCTGGGGGCATATAAGGTTCTTATGGAAAATTTAAACCTCGAGGGCGACTCAAATGACTAGAAACCGAAAGTTCTAGTTTTCTGTTCGAGAGTTAAAATTAATCTTATGGCAACTAGCTCTCCCGCCCCCATCAACCATTTTCTTTTCAAATGTGGCCGATCAAATTTTTGAGATTTTCATTTTCTCCAAAATAGACCAAATATCATATAACAAAACTCAGAGGTTTACACAGCCCCCCAAAACCCAGTGGCAAGTGTTGTAAATTATGCCCCGAGGCATGTAAGTTTTTTGTGGAAGGAATGATCGTTCAAACTTCCTCGGAGGCTGATTTATTGCAAATTGAAAGTTCTAGTTCACTTTTAAGAGTCAAAAGTGCCGAAGGGAAACTAGCCCTTCTGCCCTTTTTACCCCCAAACCATCCGATGGAATTTTTTAAATGCCCAATTTGTTAAAATAAGTTAAAAGATCAGATAACGAAAACTTCAGGGTCAACATACCCCCCCCCCCCCAGAGCCGGGGGCAAGTGTTGTATGTTATGTCCTGGGGGCATATAAGATTCTTATACGAGGGTTTTTGAAATAGTTCAAAGATAAGATTGGTCCTATTCTCACCCCCACTCAAAAACTTATGAACGCTATTTTATTCCAAAATATGAGGGACCCGACGTTCTCTGTATGGCCCGACCCCCCCCCCCCCTCCGAAACAAATTAATGATATTTTATTCCAAAAATTACTGCGACTCACCCATGATCCTTCATGGCCAGACCCCCCCCCCCCCCAAGAAAATAACAATATTTTATTCCAAAACTTATGGGAGCTGTCTCTTGTTCCTCCATGGCCCGATACCCCTCTCTCCCCCGAAAAAGTTATCAATGATTGATAAATAATGGGTGCTGGCCCCTGACCCTCAATCTGTGGACTGACCCCCTACCCTCTCCCAAAACGAAATTATTACCGAAATTTTATTCCAAAAATCATGGGAGCTGACCCCTGGCCCTCTCTCCATGGCCCGACATGGCAAAACGACCAGAAGTTACTGTTAACAAATAAATGAAACCCAAAACGTACAGAAATTAAATAAACAATCATAGCAAAAAACGTACAACAGGTACTAACATAAATGAATAAATAAATTTTAAAACGAGTAAAGTTTAAATTGAATATGCAAATCAAGCTTAAAACGAACAAAACTATTTTGCTATCGAGTAGTAATGAAGCCCAAGACGAACAGAAATTAAATAAACAAACATAGCAAACAAACATACAATAGGTACTAATGTAAATGAATTAATAAATCTTAAAACGAGTTAAACTTAAATTGAAAATACAAATCAAGCTTGACACAAGCAAAAATCACTACAAATAAGAGTTCGAGTTTTCCCTCCTTCTCTCACTGTTGAAGTTTAAAACCTACTACGTCATTGGCGCTCTACCGAAAATTATATATGTGGCCTATCTTGAATTGTGATGGAAAGTACAAACAAACTCAAACTGAATGTTCGATATAATGCTATTAATTGTTGAAAGATCATCAGTTCAGGATTTTATTTCAGTGTAATTTTATTTTCATTTCCAATGCTGTAATAACCGGAGAAGAAAATTTTTGTAATATAATTCGTTTTCAGTGAAGCACCAATGACGCAGTAATCGCTAGACTTTTACAGTTAGGGAAGGGGGCAGCTTCTAACTTTTATTAGTAGTGAAGCTATATTTGTCTTGAACAGTCTTGAAAAGAACTAATAAAATTAAACTGAATATTTGACATATAATGATATAAATTGCTAAAAGCTCCTCAGTTCAAAATTTTATTTTACTGTAATTCTTATTTTTACTTTCAATGTTGTAATAAGTACAAACGAAAATATTTATAATATAATTCTTTTTCAGTAAAGCGCCAATGACGCAGTAGGTTTTAGACTTTTACAATCAGAGTAGAAAGCAAAACTCAAAGTCTTGTTTGTAATGATTTTTGTTCGTTTTGAGCTTCATTTGCGTATTCAATTTAAGTTTCACTCGTTTTAAGATTTATTTATTCATTTATATTAGTACCTGTTGTATATTTTTCGCTTTGATTGTTTATTTAATCTCTGTTCGTTTCGGGTTTCATTTATTTTTTAATAGCAATTTCTGGTAATTTTGAATTTGAGTTATTGTAGGTTTCTACTTCTTCCGATGTTAAATCCTTGCCTCCCCAAAACAACACCCCTGAGGTCAAGTATCACTTTCGAAAACATTTTCAAAGACTTTCAAAGATAATTAAGTAATAAATCGTTTAAGAATCTTAGTTCGATTTGGAGGCGGAAGGCTAAAGGAAGGGTAATTTTCTAAGGTTACCGCATAAATCCAACGGATTTTCCTTTAGCAGCCATTAAAACTGATACGGGGGTTTGGAGAATTCTCAGCTGTGTAACTGATCGAAAAGGGTAATAAGTGCTAGTATGAACAAATGAAAACATCGGTCAAGTAAGACTGTCACAGACATTTTGAATAGATCTTTCTCTTCAGAAAGCCCTAGAAGTAGGCAATAAAAAATTTTGCACTAATGAAAATAGTATTATACTGAATGCTGCTAATGGCTACTAATCGAAATATTCGCAATAGCTACTTGAAAATTTCACAGTGCAAAGACCGCCAATTAATACATTCTTTAATAGTCTTAGTCAGGCTTGGAGAGGTCTAGGAAGGGCACTTTCCTATAGGAAGCCACATAAAGGGAGCGGTGGGCTTGGAAAAGTGGAGGGCTTGGAGAAGTGGCGGGCTTGGATAGTTCTTGTTAGTGGAATTGATTAAAACCCCATATAATTGCTAGGAATATTAGTTTTTATTATTAATTAATAACAATGTCGGTTAAATACAAATTCTAACGAATTTTGAATGTACCCTACTCTTAAAAAAGTCCTGGAAGGATGCCAAAAAGACTGAACCTATATAAGTCTAACAATGATATTTACTGCCTTCCGCAGAAAAGTATTCCCTATGAAGGACGTTTCACTTAATCGAGTTGAAAGGTATATTATCTCAAAAAGGGAGCCCCAGCTGCAAAAAAAAAAAACTTGAACTTCTAACCGTTTCCAGTCTTTCTATTGTCCAAATAATTTGTTGCCTGCATATGCAAAATTGTATTTAACTACCTTGACTATATATTCGTGTGCACTAAAATTCTAATCGACCAGAGCTAAGCCCATTTAGGCTGCAGCATGTATCAAACTCTTAAAAACCAATTGTGTTACTTGTAAAAACAAATTTTAAACAATGGCTGATTGAAGTTATAAGCCCGCGTAGAAAATGACAGACAAAAGTGTTTTTTCAACAAATATAAAAAATGAAATAGCTTCTTATTTGAAAACGTTACTTACTGATAGATTAGAATAGATGGCAGATATGTTTCAAAGCATGGGATTAAAAATAACATCCAGTCATAGCTTAATTCTCTTTAAGGAGTGTGCTCTGATTTCGGACAGTTTTGGTGTCTATTTATTCTGCCATAATTGGCAAATGCACAATAAGCTAGTATTTTGGCAATACTGTTTCAATTTTCTAGTTTGCAAGTTCGCCTCCGAGAACATAATATTTCATCTACTTCGGATGGTATAACCTATGATATCCAAGTTCAAAAAATAGTCAAGCATCCAGATTATGATCAGAGACTTAACGCACACGATCTAGCCATTCTTGAGTTGAAGAACGCCGTATATTTTACCGGTAAGTAATGTACGCTGCTTACTTAGCGGAACCTTAAGAAGGGAAGTTTTTCGATCATATTGTGGCAATTCTTTACAAATAAACGTTCTGAAAAAGATGCCTTTCAAAGAAAAGTAAAGAGCTATATTTTTACTTAAGGCGAGCAGAAATAAAGTCCCATTCTAGCTAAAATTTAAGAGGGCCAGAAATGATTATCAAATAATAAATGAAACCCAAAATGTGCATAAATTAAAATAAATAATCACATCAGACATAAAGAAAACAAATATTGATGTAAATGAACAAACATATCTTAAGACTAGAAGAAATTAAAATGAATGGTCACTAAAATGAATTACTGCAAATAGGAGTTTGGCCACTGCATTCTCTCCCCACCCGTAAACCTTCAAAAAATATTGCGTCCTTTTTGTTTTATTAAATAAATCTATGTGTTTTAAGTAGTATGGTTTAATTTGTCAAAATATCGACGGAACTGAAAACAAACTAAAATCCTTATAATAATCAAGATCATGGTTGCAGTTACAGCTGTACCCTAGTAAATAATAAGCCAAAGCCCATAGTAAATAAAAATTAAAAACGTGCTTAAAAAAATCTGTCTAGTGATAAAATATTACAAGTTGTCTCAGTTTGAAGTAGTCACAGTTGCAGTCACAACCAGTCTCATTTGTAGCCACAATAGTAGCAATAGTAGTACTGGCCCTGGATGTTTCAAGTTAATGCCCTTATCCGTTCCATTGCAGATACACTTTTTCGATAACTTGGATACCTGTAGACTCTTTTGATTTAACTCAACATACCCCTCAACATTTCAGAAATTTTGCCTCGATACCCTTAGCTTTTTTGGACACACCCAGGATCAACCACCACCCTTTCCTAAAGATGAACCCTGCATGTAAAATATGGACAAATTGCATAATTTACAGTCCATGCTGGGGCTGTGGGGGTATGACATCCCCAGAAAAATATATATTAGATGTTATGACTATTTCGAATATCTAAAAGGGAAAGAGGGGGCTACCCTTCGTTCCTTTTTCAACATACCTGTGAAGATGCCTTTAAAGTTTCGTTCCTTAGATATTTCTGTCGTGTCCTTTTAAAAATACTCCTGCATATAGTGTGCTTTCATTTCGTTTGACATCTCCCTAAATATTTTCTAAAAGTTTTACTTTAATAATCTTAGCCTTTTTAGAGACTCAGGATCAAACATCCTTTTCCCAATAACAAACCTTGTATATAAGCAACAGTCAACTTAAATAACTTACAATACTTGTCCAAGGGGATTAGGGGGTTAAATCATTCCCGGAGGTATAGTTATTTGACTTTTCGACTATTTTGAATGAGATAGTCATTCCAAAATCTTGATCATATATCTTTGGAGGGATGACAGCTAAAAAGAGAACGGAGGGGGGGGGGTGACTGTTTGCCCTTTGAACGCTTTTTAACATCCTCCTTAACAAGCCCTGAGGTTTTAAAGTTGGCAAACCTAGCTGTTCTTGTGAGGCACATTTTTGATAAAGAGGATGCACATAGTATCTTTAGATTTAATTTAAAATGCCCCTCAACATTCCAAAATTCCCCAATGTTTCACCTTAATACTTTTATACTTTTGAAGAATTCTTTTAAATGTTTTCATTTTTATAAGTTTAAGAAATAAAAATTAGTTAACATTTTAAGGAATAAAAATCAACATATTTATTTTAAATTGACAATGCACATTTTTTTCAGTGAATTCATTTGAATTTTTTAAGTAAAGTACAAATTATATTCTGGCTTTTAGAAAGTATAGGTGTTTAAAACCCAACCCGTATTAATTTCTGCTCATTTTGAGTTCGACTCTGTTATTTATTTTAATTTCTGTCTGTTTTTGGTTTCATTTATTTATTGATACGGATTTATGGTAGTTGTATGATTGGTGGATTATTTAATTCTATTTTTGTTCATGTTTGGTTTAATGGACTTCTTTACTTTTTTCTGAAAAACTTGTTTTGTGAATTTTTTTTAATTAATTACAGAAAAGAAGCACAACTGTGTGAACCCAGTATGTGAAGCAGTTTCTGTTGTTGAGTGCTCTGTTACATCGCAATTAATTGTAGGAGAATAATTTGACTACTGAGGATTTAAAGTGAATTATTCAGTTACGAGTAAATTTTTATAGCCTTTTGGGAAAAAAGGAAAAATTTTGGAAATTTTAAGGGAAGAGTATCTTCAACCATACAAAGTGTTGTATGGGTTATAACAATTTATGAGATATGAGTTTTGGATATTTACAAAAAGGTCCGTTATACGCGGGCCGGTTGTTTTCAGAATAAACCTTGCTGCTTGAACTTGGACATGAAACTGCCTCTGATGTTGCGGATCATTCTTCACTACTAATAATGTTGCGGATATAGTTTAGATTCGATTTGTGATCTAAAGTTGGATTTCTTATTTCTTGAGGAAGGAAGGGAAAACATCTTAAAACACAAATAAAAAAAAATTTTTTACTATGCTGAATCTTGCATTTAATGGGGGAATGCAAAACTTCTTAATCAAACAGTTTATGGTAATGAACTGTAACTAAGGAGCGACTCGACTGAATGGTAATCAAAACTCTAAAAAAAGAACTTTCCAGAAGAAAAAAAAACACATCAAAAGAATTAGCTATTTATGCAGATTCCCAAAAATAAAGTTCTATATGTATAATGATACCCATCAAATGCTGCGAGCCTGAGAGTATTTACTCGATTCTCATGCTTATGATTAAAATCACAGCAAGAGATTCAGCATATCAGAGAACCCATTTGAAGAAGTTTTAATCGCCTATCTGCAACAATGTATAATTTTGCATTTTTTGCCAGTAGAAAGATAATGGATGTGTGTTTATTTGTTTGTTTGTTTTTGTTTTTCTCAGGGATGATCGTATCGAACTAGTGATCCTAGGATATCGACAAAGGGCTTATTTGATGGAAACCCAAAGTTCTGTTGCCCTATTAAGTTCACCAAAAAGAATGTTGGGCAACTAGCCTCCCTCTCAAGCCTCCTTTTTCCTTAAATTCTTCTGATTAAAATTTCGAGATAGCTATTTGATTCAGCATAGTTGAAAGATTTAATAAATTTGGGGATAACATGCCCATCACGGTCCCAGGGAAAAGGCTGCAAGTTATGCAATTTGTCCATTGCTCACAAATAGTATTTCTTTATTTGGAAATGTACGGAAACTTTTTGTGGGTATTTTCGGCGGCGGGAGATTTTCCACGTGGACTGTTTTCCTCGGAGAGAACAGTTTTCGGGGGGATTTTTCCTGTGGCAATTTTGCACGGGGGAAGGGAAGGGGATTTCCAGGCATGATCTGAAAAATGGTCAGATGTATCAACTAGTAAGGAGCAACATTAAAACTTAAAACTAAAAGAAGTTATATCGTATATGAGGGGGTCGCCACTTCCTCGACCGTCGTTCTTTATGCCAAAATTTTACTTTTGGTCACAACTCTTTAAGAAAGACTGTTTAAAAACATGGGTTGATGAAATTGAATGAGATGGAAAAACTCTTCTGGACTTAGATTATGCTGGTTATTTAACCATCCTGGATGAGAGTGTGAGCAAAATAAATGAACTTTTAGAGGTTTTGCGAGTTCAAGGTGCTAGAATAGGTTTAAACATTTATGTTAAGAAGACTAAGCTACTAAGGCTAGGAATTAGTGAAGATGAAAATGTGATGTTGGGTAACGAAAAGATTGATCAGGTGGACAGCTTCACTTACCTTGGTAGTATTATGAGTAAAGACGGTGGGAGTATTTAAGATGTTAAAAGTGGAATAGCCAAGGCTCAGGGTGTTTTTTTACAGTTAAAAAAAGGTTTGGAAGAGTAGGAAGATAAGGGTTCAAACCGAGATAAAAATTGTGGAAGCTACAGTGTCGACAGTTGTCAAATATGGCTTTGAAGCATGGGCACTCCAAAAAGCGGATGAAGGTTTGCTAGATGTTTTTAAGAGAAATTGCCTACGGATTGTTCTGGGTACCCAGCTGACGGACCGTATTTCAAACAATAGGCCGTAAGAGAAGTGTGGGTAGATCCAGCTTTCTAGGGCTATAATTAGAGAGAGGCTGAGATGACTAGGGCACGTTTTGCCTGTGAAGGATGACAGATTGCCGAAGATTGTCCTTTTTGGCCAACCATCTAGAGCTAAACGGAAAGCAGGTTGTCCGCGGTTGGGGTGAGAGGATGTCATAAAGAAATATTTAAAAGTAATGGGAACCTCGTGGGAGGGTGTAAAAAGGGGGACTTTGAATAGATTGGGATGGAGGAGCGTTTGTAGCTGCGTTGGCCTTAGGCGGCTTGGTGCTGCAGTGACTTGTTAGTAGTAATAGTATTTTCAAAGAACTTAAAGACTCTTGTGCATTTAGTGAGGATAAAGATGGGGGCAGGCCTCCTCACATAAGGAATAATGTCTGTTATTTTGCAGGATCAGTGCAGGACGAGTTGTGAATTGCAGAAAACTGCGAACTAGGTTCCTAACTTTTTTGAAACATAACGGATTATTGAAATCGTATTTTGTTATTTGTGCTAGTGTAAAGTGTTTGTCAATGTCCCTTTAATTAAAAAAGTAAATAGAGTGTCTATTTCATCGCCAACACCAGAAATTTGACAGTAAGAATTGGAGCCGAGTAACCTGATTGTGAGCCGACTATGAGTAGACGTGTGCTCTGCTAGTTTCCAGAACTCAGTTCTTAGATATTAATTGGTTTCGAGTCTAGGAAAATGCATCTTGCACTCTTTTGCCCTATTATCTCTCATGAAATTATCTCATGAAATTATCGTGTTAACCTTTCATTATAATTTATTAAATTTAATTTCAGATCGAGTAAGACCTATTTGTGTTCCCAAATTTCCATTATGGAAGAATAAAGATGCAAGCCGCTTCAAAGGAACAGTAATCGGCTGGGGGCGAAAAGATTTCAGTAAGTAATTTCAATATTTGATACTTTTTATTCTACTCTTAGTTTATTCAGCCCCATTTCAGTTAAAGATGATCAAAACCCTCCGAAATGAAAACATAAACTGTATGAATGGAGTCTATTCTATTGATTAGAATTGTCTTTCCAGTAACTGGAGTTTGGGGAGAGGGGAAGTATCCAAAACAGGTTAAACTATAGGATAAATTACTGGAAGCTATAGAATTGTCTTTCCAGTAACTGGAGTTTGGGGAGAGGGGAAGTATCCAAAACAGGTTAAACTATAGGATAAATTACTGGAAGCTATAGAATTGTTGAAAAAATCACGAGATCTTTGTTGACCTCGTTCTTGAGTGCATTTTCCTTGGCGCCAGGCTTCATCCAATATGCAACTGATATTATTTAGTGGCTACATTGTTTATTTTGGCATTTTAAGTGACTGTTGATGAGAAATAACCACAAAACAATTGTATACCCGCAAAACCATCAAATATTTTGTTATAGGCTAAGAAACCCATATACATATACACATATATATATATATATATATATATATATATATATATATATGTATATATATATATATATATATATATATATATATATATATATATATATATATATATATATATATAGCAGTAAATAACTTTTAAAAAACAACCCGAGGAAGATAATTCAAGAGTTAAAGGGAAAACTAGTTTGATGTTTAATATGGAATACTAGCATCTAATATGACAGATCTCTAAAATGATTTTTATATTAATAAGTTGGGTTTTGAAACATGGCTGAATAGCAACATTTTTTCTAAATGGTAATTGGACAAACAAGAGCTGGCAATCTGATCAGTCGGAAGTATCTATGGATTCTTGCACCATTCATAAACACTTAATTAACTAAGAATACCATCATTCACTCTACACATTATAAAGTAGAATGTGATATTATGGCAGAAAGGGCCTTTGACATTCAAAATACAAAAAATATTCGATAAATTTAGTTTAATAAATTTGTGCTTGACAGCCGAGGAAAATCCCATCCTTTGCTTACTGTGACATAAAAATATATTCATACATGTATCATTGTCGCTTCCTTTGGGAAATTTTTTAAGAAAGAAGCATAGAGCTCTTTTTTTTAAAGTAAGAGAAGAGAATATGTGAATTAAGAAAAGAAGGTGAAAAAAAAAATCAATTCTTCCTATTTTTCCATTGCCTGACACCTGACAGAAAATTATATATATTCCAAATTCTTTTGAGCTAATGTTTCTTATTAATGCTTTTTATTTCTAGATGATGTTTTGCCTAGCAGCGTCTTAAAAGAAGTTGATCTACCTCTTCAACCCCAAGAAGTATGTAGTAAGGCATACAACTCATTCAAGAATATTATAATAAATGAAAGAGTATTTTGTGCAGGAGATCTACGAGGATCTCGAGATTCTTGTCAGGTAAGCTTTTTATTTATTTAATACCAGGGACCCTTTAATCGGAAACAATAAAACAATATGTAGCTCCAGTTCTCTGAAATAAATTATGTTTTATTTCATAAGATCTTCTTCCGAGCTATGCCATCTACTCTTTAGTCCTCTCAGTCACCAATTCCGGTGAACTAGACCTTATCTCTGTCTTAATACACTTTTCATTCCTTTAGAAATGCCACGCATGCTATCTATGACTTTCCTATTTGATAGCTAGATAAGGATAACTATTCCGAATAGGAAAAGGGTAATGTTAAAAAAACATTACTAATTTATAATAGAAATAGATAATTTAATAAAATAAACAGACGCAAATTCACTTCCTTTTCTGGATACTAGCGAAAAAAAAAACCTTCTAAAGTTTCTGGCAAAATATTAGTGTAGCCAAACCATTCTATTGTGCTACTTTTAAGATACCTTTGCTATTGCTAAGGTAGATACTTGCATTTCTACATAGACAGCCTTCCTTAGTACCCTTTGCCTCAAGTGTCACTTAGTCTGTGATTGAAGATGCAGTGCACATGTAGGACTAATTAAGAATTGTAAAGCATAATAATTTGAACAATACCCCATCATAAGCCTACTCTCAGTGGCTGAAAAATGTGTACAATATATTATGTCAATGCCTGGGTACTATCATAATAACAGCATACTATCACTTCAGCCTTGTACTAACAAACCTGGACCGACATGGTATTTACTTCGTGGCTCCTGACTTAGCAGATGTTGTTTTTATTCTTGAAATCTGCAACTAGAAGTCCTAGAAGCAATTTTCGAATATATAAAAATATTGGTTGGCATGAATCTAGACGAAAATAAATATCTGACTTTACCGAGTTTTGGAAAAGTAACAGATGATTCACGCATTTCAGGAGCATTTCAGGAGTTTTGGAAAAGTAACAGGTGATTCACGCATTTCAGGAGCACTACAAGGAGACAGGTTTTACTGCAAGGAATATTGTGCACCAAATAAAAAAAGCGAAGACATTTAAACAGAATTAATTTAACACTTTACTTCCAACCGTTTGTTTTAAATTTTGACACTTAATATTCTAGCAATTCTAGTGACTGCCGCCTAACACTTGAATCAAGGAAAAAGGAAGAGAGATAGTTTTAAGAATTAAGGGGGAGAATGTGGAGAAAAGGATGTTTTTATTGTTGCAATTTTAGAAAGGTTCTAGTTAAAACAGTTCACAAAGATCAGCTAATGGTAGGTCTATACAACATCCATTCTCGATGGAAATCAAGCCTTGATAAATTATAATTTTATTACATTTTATGCATCAATATGATTTGCTTTTATGCCGACTTAAAATATGCAAAAGTCGTAAATTTTAAATTTCTCCATCGAAAATTATTAGAAAAATAACATCTGTATGATTTCACAAAGGGGTCGAACTCAAGGGGTGGGATCTGGATGGGTATCGCACAATGAAATTCAATATAACTGAGAACCTTACAGCCACTATCTGTCAATACACAAATTTCCGTATTTTTTTCCGAGAAGAATGGTCACATATAAGTGTTACCTGTTTCTGAGGTGTTTATACCTAGTCAGTGATCATAGATTGCTGAAAAAGGGCTCACTCAAAAGAAATTTTGTACATCTAGTGACTTTTAAAGTAACAAAAGAGGTTACGCCAGAGCAAAGTGACGATTTTGGTATTTAGTCTCATAAAACAAAACTTCACCCAAAACGGGACCTAAATTGACCAAAAGCTCCCTTTTCTCAGATACCATACTGGTGAATGACGTAATATCCCTCCACAAAGATACATGTGGCTTACAAAAATGGAATCTTTATTATTGACTGCTTATCCAATAAAAGTGACTAAAGTAGATTATTCCATAGTTGTGTTTCATTCATTAGGGTATAGCCCAGCAAAATTCTCATCGGGATTGGGATACCTAAAATATCAAAACTATATTTATGGCTCAAGTATTCAAAATTTTTGCAATAGATATTTCAGACGAATTTAATGAATATTGAGGAAAATTAAAATTTACCCTTAGACCTCTACCCGCAGAACAAAAACAATATGCGAATAGACGCGCATCTGTAATCACTCTTTTCAGGAAATTGCCAAATTTCGCATTTTTGAGGAAAGGGGCTAGACACCCTTGCAACAGGGATCTCTGATATGTTGAATTTGATGGTGTAGTTTTTATTCAGATCACTTGTTGGGAATGTTTTACCCTTTTTATAAACTGAAGCAACTCTTCTTAGGATCTTAACTTCTGTTGGTTAAAGCTATAAATTTAATATAAATTGCCATAAAGAACCAGTCCTTGTTTTTATGTAAGTATTCTTATTAAAACTTTTTATTTTAAAGAATAGGTTCTTAGTCGCTTCTTATTTACAATTGGTTTTCACGAAGTATTTGATTCAGACTCCGGGCATCTTAAGTATTTCTACTGAAATATTGAATAAATAATTTTCGTTTTCCTAAGAACCCATGTAACAAACATTTTTTACAGCAAGTTGCAAAACTATAGGATAAAGTCAGGACCCAGCCAACGAAGTTCTAACATCACAAGCTTTATCGAGATAAAGGAGGTTTGAGGAATTTATCAGGGGCAAAATTGGTTATTGAAAACGAATATAGGCGAGCGCAACAAAAATTTGTGTGCCAAAGGAGAAATCACCTAATTTGCATAATCGATGACGTAATCAGCTATATTTTCTGTTTTTTTTTCAACCTAGATGAAAGGTTTGAACTTACAATTTGAAACAGAATAAGGTACTGAGAGAAAACTTAAGAAATGATGAGTAAAATGAAGTCTAGCCTCCTAACTGCAAATTATTAAAACATGCCTAAGTGGTGACACCAGAAACCAACTTTCCTGTATTTGTATTAGAGTTATGTTCAAAGGGGGATGAACAAAGAAATTGGAGCTTCACAGAAAGGTGACAACACCTTTTCAACTCCATTCCATTAGTGGCGTCAAAATAGAAGACACTTGTAATAAATTAAAGTACATGGATATTGAGCCCTAGACTCGTCAGAAGTAAGTCCAAAATAAAAGAATTAGCTGCAGAAATAGAGCTTTTGATGAAAGAAAAGAAAAAAAAGAATCTAAAGAAAATAACCACAAATTACGCGTATGTTATAATTCTTTGGGCGAATTATCACACTTTTCGGCACAAGCACACAAAACATCACAAAATCAAGGAAGGCATTTACAGTTCTTGGTGCACTTTTTGCTACACTTATAAAAGAGTTGGGAATATCCCGAAGGAAGTGAGGAAGCATTCGAAACAACAGGAGCAACATCTTGTCCAGAAAATTGCCATCCATAGCTCAAAATGCTTGGCAGACATGGTCTTCCAATCAATGAGGCATTCCAGATTGCGAACTGATAGTAAGAACACTTAAGATGTTTCACAAACACCCCCTCTGTAGGAAGCAACGCTTTCAGCTCCTTCTTACGAGGGTACAAGTGTTTTTGTAAATCACTGAAGGAAAACTGATTAGGATCCCTTCATTAAGTGCTGATTATAAGCTTTCTATCAAAATCTCGGAAGGAGAACATACTGCCTTGCATGAAGGTTTCATCTCTTAACTTATGTATTGCACACTGAACCTCCATGTACAGACCGCTTTTCTTGGCTGACGCTAAGAATGTTCGTTTTTCTTTGTAGAATAAGTAGCTCGTTGTGTCACACCGCGAAATGCAGTGAATGAACGTCGGGGAGTTTAACATTTGCATCTCCATTCTCCGGAACAAAAGAACATTGGGGACAAAATAATTAAGAAACTTCACGAGGAATTGAGGCACACAATTCTCTCCAGGACAAATATTTAGGAGACGAGGGAATCGGTCCACTAGTATCACAGTTACATCAGTACCATTAGCACAAACAGTCACTCTTTCAAAGCCGTGTCTGAAGCAATAAGCAACGTGCAGAGCCATTCTGGTATCCGGTTCCTCATGTGTGCTACACAGAAATTCCTTGAAACTGAGCGAATCAACATCGTGACTTAAACACACAGCTCTCATCCTGTCTTTAAATTCTCCAGCTGGTGGCTTTTGGTGTACCAGCGGCATAAAGTCGATAACACAGGCTTCACGCCCATACAAGCAACGTTCCTCTTCGAAGTTCGGGTTTTCAGGCCATTCACGCAAGCCACTGGTCTCTCTCAGAAAGAATAGAACGATAGACTTAACACTACTGTGAAGCGCGAACGTAGAATCCCTGAGTTCAAAAATTGAAGGAGCATATGAAACGAGTTCAGAGCTCAGAATATTTTTAAGCTGCTTCAGTACTCTGTTAGTGCTGGAATCTATCCCATACAGGATTCTCTTCACTGTCATAAGCTCTGAAAAAACTGTGCTTTGTCCAATGGCCTTCTTTTTTTTATCCCGGTTTTCTTGAAGCAACATCCATTGGGGTTACTTCAACTTTTGAAAAGACAATTTCATTCCATTTGACATAGTTGGATATAGCTTCATGCATTCGTCCCGCATCTGCAAGTAAGAAGCTCGCAACCACTAGACTGGCCTGCTCATTGGTTATCACATGAATAAGGATTTCTTCAGTTGTAGTAAAATGGTCTGTGTAACAATGCAATACGGACACATCCATTTTTACACGCATTATCTGCTTTTCAACAAATTTCGAGTTTTTTTTGTAATGCAGAGAATCAAGCTCTGAAGTTTCATTCATGTTAATAAGGTCATATATTATGCAGACGAAACTGATGCAACAAAAGGTAGGGTATTAATCCACTTTGCGACTGCTGGTTGGCTTGTTGTAACACCAACCAGACCGGAATTTCTTTTCGAATCAAGATTTATTGTGAATTCAAAAGTGTGATCCGGCAGCAGAAGTTTAAACAAGCCTGGTCTCCTTTTCACATTGAATAAGCCTCTTTCAAAATAGTCTTGAACTTCATATGACAGGTTCCTCATCTCCAAGATGTACTTAGAAACTTTGCGCACTTGTGATGGCCTGCAGCTACAATGAAGGGTAGCATTAACTTGGCACCTAGAAGGTAGTCAGGCGAGCCTCCAGAGCACTCACCATAGTATAATAATAGTATAAACATATTAAAAACTAGCCCAGCAGCATAGTATAAAACTAGCCCAAAAGCATAGCATAAAATTAGTAAAACGTAGTATAAAACTAGCCCATAGTATAAACAATTGAAAAAAAAAGCTGAATGTAGCGTTCTTTTTATTAAGCTGTAGGGTTTATCCGGGTTACAGAGGTAGCTAGCAACCTAGTAAGAGACGATCACGTCCAATACTAAAAAATACAAAATAACGAGAAAATTCTTTTGGCTTGAAAAAAAAGAAAAGTTGTTTGAACTACGATATCTTCATAACCGGCATCTTTTTTCTGTCCGTCTATTCCACTCAGATAGCGGGGTATTGGAACATCATAGAGAGCTGTGTAATGGCTCATTTAAAGGGAAATGGCCATATCTAGTGCCCTTTGTAATAATTTTTTTTTAATAGAATCATTTTTTTACGAAAGACTGCATTTTCACGTAGAAGATTGATAAATGACATCGTAATCGTAGTTTGTTATGTTAAAAGACGATCATTAGAAGAACAAACCATTCCATATATTGGACTTAGTTAGCTACCTGATTTTTCGAGGTTCGTTGATAATAAAAGACTATTGCATATATTAGACATAGTTAGCTTGATTCTTTGAGGATCGTCTCTTACTGTTCCAAAGAAGAAAAAGCCCTAGGCTTTTTCCTGTTTGTATTTATAGTAAAGGACGATGGACATTGGTATTTTTATGGTAGCTAGGAACCCAGTGAGAGACGACCACGTCCTATAATAAAAATTCGGGTTGCAGCGGTAGATAGCCATCTAGTAAGAGACGACCACGTCCCATAGTAAAAAATAAAAGAGCCCATAACTCCTAAAACTACAGTCAGATCAAAAACAAAGTGCACTATTAGAACCGCCTTGTCCAATACTCCGATATAGAAAATTAGCCGTTCCTTGGCTTGAATAACGAGGAAAATTAATTAGCTCGAAAAACAAGAAAAGTGGCTCCAAGCACGATATTCTGCATCGACGGCATCTTTTTTCTTTTATTTCTCTGCGGCTAGTGGTGTACTGGAAAATCTTAGAGAGCTGTTTAATGATTCCCTTGAAAGGCAATTGATGTATTTAGAAAGTTTTCATAATTAATAAAAGTAATTTTAAAAACAAAATCGATTTTATACGAAAAACGATATTTTTCTATAGCTCTGTAGTATCAAATGTTATTAACATCTTCTTGCCTCCTGGAAACAACTTATTTTCGCTCAACTCCTAAATTGCGTATCTTTATAGCGTTATGCTATATTGCTGTAGAAAGAGATTCATTGTTCTTATTTTAGTTTTCAGTTCAGAATTGCTATAGTTATTATTTAAACTGAAAAATATTTATTTTGTCTGAGCAATAATTTAAATTTTTTAATTCAAACTAGAAAAATATCTGCAAATTTTAAAATTGGTTTCGTTTTTTGTTAGGTTCTAACTACTCGACGTGTGATTTTACGGGTTGAAATTTAGACGTTGGAACGATATAGTCTCAAGTGCTTTAAAGTAAAGATCAAACTCTGGCCCATTGTAACTAAAATATTGAAATAATCGTGGTTGCAGTGGTAGCTGCAACCAAGTAAAAGACGAGTACGTCCACTAGTCACAAAAACAAGCCGCTGCAGCCGAAGTGGCCCAATAATGCACAATATTTGGCAATTTTTTACAATAGAGAACGAACTTTAACCTATGGTATCTTAAAGGTTTGTATGGGTGTGTGGAGTTGTTATTATAGTAAGAACGGATATATCTTTTGAAATCATGGTTGCAGTGGTAGCTAGCAACCTTGCAAGAGACGATCGTCATACTAAGAAATACAAAAGCCCACAACTCCTAAAAATGGTGTCAGATCAAAACACAAAGTACGCTATAAGAACAGCCTTGTCTGAAACTCCTATGTAGGAAACTTACACTCCCTTGGCTTGATCAACAAGGAAATTCCATTGGCTTGAAAATCAAGTAACGTGGCTGGAACCACCATATTCTGCATCGACAGCATCTTTTTTCGTTTTTGCGGTTTCTCCGCAGCTATTGGGACACTGGGGAATCATAGAGAGCTGTTTAATGCCCCATTTTAAAGGAAACTGTTTTATTGAGAAACCTTTTGTATCTAAAAAATTAATTATCAAAATAAAATCATTATTTCCAAAAATTGTATTTTCGCATAAAAATAGAGGAATGAATGTTCTTAACATCAGCTTGTATACGAAGATTAAAATAGGATTTCATTTTTAACTACACAAGGAATCGATACAGTTTTTTAATTAATTGGGCTTATTCAAGTTCTATTAGTATCATAGTTGTAGAGATAGCTCAAATCTAATAAATAACAAACCGAGAAACATAGTTACTAAAATTGCATGAAAGGATCTGCATAGTTCAACATAAATGTGGATATCGGTATCATAGCTATTAAGATGTGTGAAAACTAGGCGACAACAAAACCAATATGGTAACTATAGCTTAATATAATAAAAGCACCTTTTAAAACGTTTTAAAATAAATTCAGGGTCGATATTGTTCTTTATAAATAGGGACTATGTTTAATCTAGTTAATCATAAACGGGGATAATAGAGATGACTGAAATCTAGTAAAGAACAAACCATGGCACATGTTGAACTTAGTTAAATGCCTGATTCTCTAAACTTCGTCTCTTACTGTTCCAAATAAGGAAAACCTACAGGATTTTTCCTGTCATTGACTTTTTTTTATTATTATATCCGGGTTGCAGCGGTTGCTAGCAACCTAGTAAGAGACGATCACGTCCAATGTTAAGAAATATAAAAACCCATAACTCCTAAAAAAAAGGCAGATCAAAACAAAAAGTACGCCATTAAAACCACCATGTCTGAAACCCCTGTGGAGGAAAACCTTCTGTCATTTGGCTTGAACAGCACGGGAAATATATTGGATTCAAAATCAAGAAAAGTGGCAGCTACTACAGCATTCTGCCTAAACGGCATCTTTTTTTCTTTCTTCTTTCTCTTCCACAGATAGCTTGGCACTGGAAAATCGTACGGAGTTGTTCAATGGCTCATTTTAAAGGAAATCTCTAGATCTAGTGCCATTTGTATTTAATTTTTTTTTTAAATGGAATCAATTTTTTACGAAAAACTTAATTTTTATGTACAAAATGATCAATGACGTCATTGTCGTTGGATGTAGTTAGTACATAAAGGCTCTATCATCGAATAAAGCTGAAACTAAGTAAAGGACAATTATGCCTCCATATATTCACAGTGATGTCTAATATTTCCCATTACATCCGTAAACTGATCTATAGTTGCCGGTCCATACCTTGGAAGCTTTTCATTAAACATGCAACATTTCTTTTGGATATTACTATAAAGTTTTGCGAAAGCATTTCTAGCCGACTTTTCAACAAAATTCGCTCTTTCAGAGAGAATTTTAATCTATAATTTTAAATATTTTTCGTAATCCTGGTAAAACATTCGTAAAATGTTTCTCAATTTACAAAGATTAGCCTGCATTGTTGCTATCTTTTTTGGACTTCTGAATATAATTTTTAATTTTGTCATTATGCGTTCTTTGCAGCTTGTGTAACCTGCAAAAATATTCATGGTATCCGAGCAATAGTTTGAATCCTTCAATTCAAGCTAGAAAAATACCTTAAAATTAAATTAGTTTTTTTTTTTGGTTAGGTTCTAACTACCCGACGTGGGATTTAATATGTATTCCAAGACCAACAAATTCATTTTTTTTATATATTTTATTTTTCAGTCTAGAATCGCTAAAGTTATTATGTAAACTGTAAAAAATATTTATGATATCTGAGCAATAATTTTAATATTTTCATTCAAACTAACAAAATACCTGAAAATTTAAAGATTAGTTTTATTTTCTGTTAGGTTATTGGTACTTGATACGAGTCTTAAGAAGTGTTAATTAGATAAGAATATTATTTCTTGTTTAGTAATAAGATGCCTTCTAAGCGAGTTATACGTAATTTAAAAAAAAACAGTACTACACAAAAACAGAGATAGCACCTTGAAACGAAAAAATCAAAGGTATTCAACCGACCAGGCGTATCGATTTTACATAAAGGATCGATCATCAATGGTGTCAGTAAAGGGATCCCATTAAGGGGTTATTAATAGAAGTTTTGTCAATTCAGAACTGCTGTTATACAAACTGCAAAAATATTCATGGTGTCTGAGCAATAATTTCAATTTCTTAATTCAAACTAGAAAGATACCTAAAAATTTTAAAATTAGTTTTGTTTTTGTTACGTTCTAACTATTAACGTCAAAGTTCAAGGCTTTACATGAACGCGAGTGATTCAGTGGAAAGGATTTAAGAAGGGGCAATAAACAAGCTTTACAAAAACACAAGGCTACCTTTGACTCCTATTTTATTATACTAGCCTGTCTCAGATGTCCAAAGTATGTCCTTATTATTATTAGACTAGCGCTGGAGAAGTCTAAAGGTTATTGAATAGCTCAGAACCAAGCCCTTGGCCTAAGAAAGCTAGCTAGCTTTGATGCACTTACAAGGAAAATTTTCAATATATACTCAAGTGATATAGATAATATTTAAAATTAATTCTTTGAACTTCTTCAGTAATAATAAATGTTTGAATAACCCTGATTTAACTAGGCAACTTTTATTAAAACATTTTTAGGAAGAAATTGAGGTAACATAAAATTATTTCCGTTGGACGTCTGTATTACATACTTCTTCTCTGTGACAGTTAATCATTCTTTTGTTGGCTTTAAAATCTTCGATTATTAACAAAGTGATGACATTATCGTTCGTGCAGTGAGATCGCATTGCTAGGTAGCACTCGCGTAGAATCTCCGCTAGGTGCATAAGTGTAGCGCAAAGAGGGTGTCCGAGAGTTAAAATATCTGGGTTACATTGGGGGAATAGGGTTGGGGGAGGGGAGAGAGCTTGTAAAAAATACTTGGTATTGCAGAGAGTATAGCTCTTTCACGCTAATGTCGATCAGTTGAAGAACTCGTAAATTACTAATGCCTGCAAGTTCAAATTAAGGCAAGGTAAATGTGAAAAGTCTATTGGAGAGATAATACTCCCCCTCTACTCTTGAAATCCCTCATAAGTGGAATTGAATCTGAAATTGTACTCATGGAGAAACATTCTACCAGACAAAATGCTCAAAAAAGCTCCCCAGAATAAAAATGTACCCAATCTTTGTTTTTTCCTTTTTATGCAGATACGCCCTTTTTGCCATTGGAATTTTGAATGCACACCAGATATTCGTGTTCAGCGCTTTTTTGCACTAGATTCTGTATTCAAACCTTCTTTAGCTCGTTGAAACCTGGTAACTAGTCAGCAGACCATGCATAGCTGATGATCATAATTTAGGTGACTCAGGAGTCCTCTTGTAATTGTTCTGTCGTTTTCCATGTTCTTCCTTGTGCTGAGGTTTTCTTAGCAAAAAAAAAAAACACTTGTAGACTAACATTCGACGTAATAATGCATTTTAAGATTCACCTTAGTGAACTTAGCTAATAGAGATAATTGAGGCGTATTATATAGCTCTTATTTAACGCTGGAACATATTCAAAATACTACAATGGGTTTTTTTACTTGAATTAATATCATTTTTATAATTCTTATCCTTACGTTATCATTCTTTAGTAATTCTTACGTTGTATCCTTATCTGTCCTTTTTAAATCCAAGGAGGGAAAAATATCAAGACTAATATTGCTTCTGACTAGCCTGTGTACAAATTTTGACTTAATAAATGGAACATAAAACTTGGAATGTATTTCAGGGTGATTCTGGTGGACCTTTTATGCTACTAAGGAGAGGTCGATACATGGTCGCTGGTGTTGTATCATCTGGTTACCGTTGTGGTGAGCCTGGATTCCCTGGAATTTACACAGATGTTCAGAAATATTTTACCTGGATAAAAAGATCCGTGGGAACCTCCTTTGCGGAAGAGCTTGATTTAGCGTATGAAAGCTGATGACATATGCATAATTTTGTATTTTTTGCTACTTTTTTGGAATATTTTGTCGTTTTTGAATAACATAAATATAAATTATTGTTTATAGATCAGATAGTTGCCATTGTGAATTTAAGTTAAGGTAGTAACACGATAGGTTAAACTTTTCCTTTTGCTTTCATTCAAACAGTTCGTGGTCCACATTTTTGCAGATAGGAGCTTGAAACTTCTCTAATAGGGTTCTCTGATACCCTGAATTTGATGGTGTGATTTTCATTAGAGTTCTATGACTTTTAGGGGTTATTTCTCCCTTTTTTCGAAAACAAGGCAAATTTTAGCAGGCGCTTAACTTTTGATGGGTATAAATAAACTTGATCAAACTTATATATTATAAATAAGCATTAAAATTTGATTCTTCTGATGTATCTATTGGTATTAAAATTCTGTTTCTTAGAGTTTCGGTTACTATTGAGCCGGGTCGCTCCTTACTTACAGTTCATTACCACGAACTGTGTGATGATCTTAAATAACTCCTAAACGCATGTTCGTTCAAATAAAAATCCTCTCCTTGGACTGGAAGACGATTTTGGGGGAAACACATAACGACTGGAGGGTAAAGGCTGAGTCTCTCCCGCCCCATGTTCATTAAAACAAAATTATGTTCTACAAAAAGATAATGTTTTTATGTTTGATGATCAATGTGTTATTCTCCTAATACGTTACTAATAAAATAATCTACAATTGGTAAATATTCTTGCTGGATTTTACATTGTCTAGTTGTGGAAAGGGTATCTGCAATTTGACTAAAAACATCTTTTACCTTGTCAGATCTTATTTTCTTCCGTAGAGACTTAGACTCGCCAAAGAGCTTATAGAAAATGCTAAGTTGAAGTTAGCCGTGCTAATAAGAGACTTTTTTACTCTAGTTTTCTATTAGCCTACCAGAGAGGACCCAGGTGTTTATGCTATGCACCTGACACCAGTGTGATCTAGTTATGGTAGTTTAGCACTCTATCGTTCTTACTAATCTGCTTGGAAAAACACAGACAAAAGAATTTGGCGAGGTCCTATTCTAGGTTATTGAATTATCCTTAGAATTGACCTCTTGTGTAACATTTTTTGGTGTGAAGCCACAGTATTGGTGTATTGCATCATTTGACAATTCTAACGATTGCCGTCTAAAAGACCATCTCATTAAACATAGCCTACTCAGTGACACCCAATTCGGGTTTCGAAAAGGTCATTCCACTAGTCAGGCTGCCATCATCTTGCTGATTTTGTAAACAGTTGTTTAGAAAATGGTGAAATCCCCCTAACAGAATTTTTTTATTTTGAAAAAGCATTTGATACGGTAGATTTTAAAATTTTATTGCAAAGATTATAATGCTTCGGTATTAAAGGAGTGAATTTGAAGTGGTTGGAAAGTTATTTGTGTGGGAGGTCTATTAAAGTGGTGATTGATGATGTTTTCTCTTCCTCATATTATATGCCGTGTGGTGTGCCACAGGGATCGGTCCTTGGTCCATTTATGTATCTGGCTTATGTGGATAGTATGAGGTTTTATCTTCCGGATTGTTCCTTAACGCCATTTGCTAATGACTCTGCTGTTACGTTTTATAGTAATTTTTTTGGATAGTCTTGTGTCGAAAGTGAATTAACAAACAACAAAAGCACGAAGAACAATAGGGAAATCTTTTTGCAAGACAGCGGAGATAATTTGAATGAATATTTCTGCCCTATGTCCAAGGGCCGTCCTCAGCAAGACAAAAATATATAAAAGAGAAAAGACTCACAACAATATGCGACCAATAAAACCAAAAATGAAAAATTTTTTCAAAGCAGTCCTAGCCTCCTTACTCATGCGAAGTTCAACCTGGACTCTTTGAAAAAATTTTTAATTTCTGGTTTTATTGGTCGCATGTTGTTGTGAGTCTTTTTTCTTTTATATATTTTTGTGTCGCTGAGGACGGCCCTTGGACATAGGGCCGAAGTATTCATTCAAATTATCTCCACTGTCCGGCAGAAATTTTTCCCTATTCTTCTTTGTGCTTTTGTTATTTCTTATGTAACGGCAGTGTGGTCTTCGTCGCTATTTTCAAAAGTGAATTGTGTTCAGAGGAAGTTCCATGTTTTTATTAGTCTGAGTTTGCTATCAGTAAATGTTACTAAGACTAATTTTATTGTATATTCTAGAGTAGGCAAGCCCAGTGATTTTGATGGTAGAATTCTGTTTAACAATAAGTCTGTAGTTCAAGTTCAGGAAATCCGGTACTTAGGTTTTTATATTGATTTTAATTTTTTGTGAAAACACCTCAGTGATGTTGTCGCAACAAAGGTTGCACGTGGCCTTAGAGTGATTCGTCGTTTTAAAAATATTTTAGCCCAAAGAGTTTTATTGCTTTTATACCACGCTATCATTCATCCATATGTTTCGTATGGCTGTATGTTATGGGCAAACAATTTTTATGTGAACTTTAAACGTCTTCAGACGCTTCAAAATAAAGCGATGCATCTTATTAGTTGGTATGTCGATGGTATACATAACACCTCAGCTTGCTTCTATAAGTTGCAAGTGTTGAATGTAGGACAGCTACGGGACAACCAAAAAGGAATTTTTGCCTATCAATGCTGGAGTAATGTTAGTCCAGAGGTGTTTTGGGAATATTTTAGTGACAATAGGTCTTTGCACCATTATGTAACTCGTCATGCTAGTGACTTCATTGTTTCGAATAGAAGTGGCACCAGGGCTGGTTTCCATACTGGATTTTCAAGACCTAATGTGTGAAACTCTGTTCCTGAGAGCATTCGGGTGTCTCAGCACCTGGGTTTATTTAAAAATAAATTGAGAAAATATTTGTTAGGTCAAAGTTCGTAGTTTTTTAATTATTTGTTAGTCCTTTGTTTATAGATAATTATTAGTTAGTAGAGGAGTTGTATGTACCCGCCCAGTCGCAAATGCTTTTTTTCTTTTCTTTGTTTTTATTATTTGTTGTTCCTTTGTTTTAAGCGGTCGTGGCCGAGTGGTTAAGGCGTATGACTAGTTCCTTTGTTTATAGTTAATTATTAGTTAACAGATGAGATGTATGAACCTGCCCAGTCGCAAGTGTTTTTTTGTATCTTTCTTGGGCAAATATTGGAACTTTAGTTAAATGTATTTTTGATGTTAAATAGAATGAACTGAACTGAACTATTAGTATAATGGGTTGACGCCCACCATTTCCTAGCTGTGCTCCTTGTCTTCTGCATCCTCTCGGTAAGGGTCTAGCAAGCAGCATAGTTTTCTTCGTTTCAGCAAGTGATTAATAAAGCATTCTCCAGGGCTATATGAGATGTGTCTGAACCTTGTGAGGTAATGTAATTTGACGCTGAAACAATATTGTTACAAAATTAGAGAACCATTGTTTGAATTCTGATCTGACAGTAGGAAATCTGAGATTGAAGGCAGGCAAAGGTTTTTGAACTACAGAACATGCTCCTGACCTAGAACCGGACAGATATTTGAGAAAGCTGTTTTAATTATAACGGTGGAAAGGTACAAAAAATATTGATCCAGAAGTCCCCGAGCTAATGATATATTATTACGGGATGAGGGATTATACCGTATTAGAACCTGAAGTATGTCAAGGTTATATTGTGCATAAATGCACGGCCCAAGGCCCGAGTCAATCTCGGAAATCTGTATTATCTGCTAAGCTATCCAAAAGATGCCACCCAATCGAAAAGACGGACTAAAAAAAAAAAAAAAAAAAAAAAAAAAAAAAAAAAAAAAAAAAAAAAAAAAAAAAAATCGAAAATAAGAAAACCAAAATCCAAAAAATGAAACAAATAAAAAATAAAGTGAAGGACATATAGTATAAAAGAAAATCATTGTCGGACTAGTAGTTGCAACATAGTAAAGAGCAATCTACGAGCCGTAGAAGCCATAATTTAATTAAATGGGTTTTTAAAGAAATTGTCCAGTGACACATATTTTAAATGTTACAATACTTGAAAAAAGTAATTTGAATTCAAATGAAACTAAAAATGACTTCTAATTACGATGACAATTTTTGGGGTATTTAAACCAGTTTTTAGGTATAAATAAAAATAAACCAGCCTAAATGAAAAAGAAACAAAACGGACCAAGGGAAAATAAGGTAAAAGATTAACAAGGCTAGAGCTTCAAACTGAGAAATACACTAAATAAAAAAAGGTAAAGAGGCATTTGTCTTGTCAGAACATGCGTAGACTCAACTTTAATACGTTCTTCCTAGCCATTTGCAAAATCGGAAATATGCAACGGGCATAAGCAAAGCAAAGATTGGTATGCTGCTTCATAAGCCATGGGAAAAATTTATCCCCAATTCAATGTTTGAATTTAATTCTTTTCTGTTTTATTAAGCATTTTTGACTTTTCAAAAGGACCTGTCTAGTGACAATTATTTCACGTGTAGCAATAGTCAGAAGCAACGCTCTAGAGTTGCTCATAGTTAATAGCCAAAAGGCTTAAACGTAATATTTGTTGCTTTTTATTCCCAGGGACCCTTCATATGGAATGGATGGTCGCATAAACTTTGGAAGGGGCTCATTCTATTTGGAGTAGAAACTTCTAGTACTGTTTTTAAGATTAAAATAAACAGAAGAGGAACCAACCCCTTCCCACCCCATTTCCCCCCTAAAACATCCAATAAACATTTTAAGATTGCCCTTTTGTTCAAAACGGTCTAAAGGTCAAATAAGTGTGTCTCTGGGGTTGACATAAACCCTAAGTTCTGGGGCAAGAACCGTAAGTTTAGCAAGTTGCCCGTTTTTAATTTGAAAGGTTTTTATTGGAAAATGGGAGCATGTTTGATCTTGTATCTCCAAAAAAGGCTTAGGGTATTAAGGTGAAACTTTAAAAAAATGTTGAAAGGGATGGCGAACGAAATCAAAATAAACTATATACATGCTGATTATTAAACAGACCTATTAAAAATTTCTAAGGAACGGTTGTGGGTATTAGCTTGAAGATTTCAGGATATGTTGGGGGGGAGGAGGAATGTTGAAGAGTGACCGATAGGCAACCAGTTCCTTATTTGCCCGTCTTAGATGCCTTTCTTTTCAGCATCTATCACAATTTCAAACAAGCAATTTTGTTCAAAATAGTCAAAAGGTTTAATAACTATGTCTCCGGAGATTCAATGCGCCCACAGCCTCTGGGCAAGGATTGTAAGCTATGTAGTTTAATTATTGCTTAAATGTATGAAGTATTTTTAGGAAAAGGGGGAATGTTTGATTCTGGGTGTGTGTGAAAAGACTAAGGAATTAAGATGAAACTCTAGGGAATTATTAAGTGTAAGTTATAGACAATCAAAAGACATTATGTGCACCCAGTTTATAAAAAAAAACTGTATATGTAATATATTAAGAACGGCTGCGGGTATTAGTTTAAAACTTTCAGGGTATCTTGAGAAAGATGTTGAAAAGTGGTCGAAGGGCAACTAACACCCATCCCATGCCCTTTGAAGCTGCACTCCTTCCCAATGACATCCAACCAAAATTTTAAAACAGCTATCTTGTTCAAAACAGTCTAAGAGTCAAATAACTTTGCCTCCCGGGCATAGCCCCTAGAGCCCCTGGAGTTAGAGTTGTAAATTATGGATATTACCCATTGTTTATGTATAAGGTTAGCTTTTACGAAAAGAAAGAGTTTTTGACGCTGAATCTCCAAAAAGGGTTAGAGCATTAAGTGAAACTTTCATAAAATGTTGAGGGGAATGTTGAGCAAAATTTATAAACACTGTATTCAGGATTGTTGTTAAACGGGCGTATCAGCAATATCTAAGAAACTGCTGATGGTATTAATTGGAAAATTCCAGGGCATGCTCAGGGGGATGCTCGAAAATAACTGTTGAGCAGTCAGAAAGTAGAAAGGTAGGACTGCCAAACCATGCAATACACAAAGAGTGTGCGTTCACACCAAAAAATGTTACACAAGACGTGAATTCTAAGGATAATGCTTTATCTTAGAATAGGGCCTCCTTAAATTCTTTTGTCTGCGTGTTTCGGCTGACTTATGTAAATTAGGCGCGCCTCCTGAGTTTTGTAAATTAGGCACTCACATGGGATCCATGGGAGTTCCAACCGACTCATGTAAATTAGACGTGCCTCCTGACTTACACAAATTTGGTGCAGTTTTGGGACCCATAGGAGATCCAGCTGACATATGTAAACTGGATTCTCACGGGATTCATAGGAAGGACCGATTGTTTTCACAATGGCTATAAAGGTGGACTGCTAGGTGGAACACCTGTATTCACAATGGCCATAGGGATCGCTTGTATCCATAATGGCCATAGGGAGCGCTGGGTAGACCGGCAGGCTCCACAATACCATTACTACTAACGCGTCTTTTGCAATGTCATTGAGTATGTTCATATGGCACTCTTGAAGTTCCTATAGCAGGTTTCGACAACCGTGAGGTCATCAACGTTATTATCTGTCAGGAGTTTCCTTAGCCAGACTTTTAATCATAAAGGAGAAAAGGAGGTGGCCTAGGAGGGTACTTCGGGGTACTCCATTGTAGATAGAGAGAGGATTAGAATGATGATTTATAGATTTTACTTTGTTTGATAGATTTAACGTAAGGGAGGCAACCAATATCACTAGGAAGGATTAGCATTAAATCAAACGGTTCGTGGTGACAAACTGTAAATAAGGAAAGACTCTTTATTAGCCGTAATTATATATTACGGTTATAAATATTAACCGTAATTGTAAAAACCGGAGTTTTAAAAACAATAGATATATCAAAAGAATTAATTAATTTATTTATTTATTTTATAACCATCAAAATACAAAGTGTGACGATGGAGTATAACAGAAAGAAAGAAAATGAAAAAAAACATACAAAAAAAGAAGCCGATACGTGCAAATTAAGACTCAATAAACCAAACAATTCAGAAAAGTAAGCCACTCCAAGGGAGGTAAACCTCTTTAAATGTATCAAACAAATAAATAATACAATATAAAGAATAATAATAACCCAGCCAAAAAAACTAATAATACATAAAAAAAACTAGCATTAAAGCAAAAAATTCTTCCAGGGGTGGCTCGACGGATGGCTTTATATGTTGATTCAAAATTTGTAAAACTTGTTAAGCTTTATTTTACCTGTAAAAAACTACGTGCCTGAAAAATTTGCCTTATTTTCGAAAAAGGAGAATAAAACCCCAAAAGTCCAGGAATCTTGATAAAAATTGTACCAACAGATTCAGCGTATCAGCGGACCCTACTATAGAGGTTTCACACTCCCATCTGCAGTTGTGGAATTTTGTATTTTTTGCCAGAAGATAGATCACGGATGTGGTATTTTTCATGTACAATTGCAATGAATCAACGGTCCTAGAAGATCAAGAAAGGACTCATTTTAACGGTAATTAAGAGTTATAGTGCCCATTTTAAGTGACCAAAAAGATTGGAGGGCAACCAGCCCTCCTTCCAAGACCTTTTTTCCCCATAATCTTCCGGTCGAAACTTTAAGATAACCATTTTGTTAAGCATAGATGAAACTTCCAATAGAAATGCCTTCTGGAATGACATGAGCCCCCACCCCCTGAAACCCCTGGGGAAAGGACTGTAAGTTATACAGATTGCCCGTTGTTTACATATGGTATTCTTTTCATTGGGAAGTATACAGACATTTTCGGGGAAGGGAATTATATGGGGTATTTTTTGGGGGGGTGGGGGTGGGGGTGTTTTGGGATTCTTCCCGGGATAAGGACTGGAAGCTCTACGTCAAGTCGAAGGCGACTGCAGAGAAGATTATGGAAAATATGAGGTCTAGGACACCCACGGTTACAGCGTCACTGAAGGAGCGCTTGTTCATCGGAGTTCTAAAACGAGTCCCAAATAGTATGTCCCACACGGATGTCGAAACTATTGTCCCAAATGCCGTAAAAGCAGTGGAAATAGGAAAATACGAACATTCGAAAGTATTCAAGGTGTACTTTGAATCCAGAAAGAATCTAGACCGTTTTCTCGCGGACTCCGTCCGCGTTGGCTACGAGAAGCTGCCTGCCGAGGAATTTAATTTCCTACCGAAACGTTGCTACTCCTGTCATGGACTCGGTCATGTGGCGGCAGATTGCGCCGCATCTCCCATCTGTGGCCGCTGTGGTGGCACTGACCACGTATCTAGTAAGGACAATAAGTGCAACAACGATATGTTCTGTATCACATGCAAAAAAAGAGGTCATACATGTTACAGTGTTCGGTGCCCTTCAAATAGACCTACCCCAGCGAAGAAATGAATCGAGGACCCTTAGCCTCTTATGCGATTGCCTCGTGGAATATAAATGGAAATCCGTTAAGTCGGTCTGTGTTTTTGAAGGACTTTTTATCGAAGTGTGACATAGTGTGTATTCAAGAACATTTTGCAAACATTTTGAGCCTGAGCCTTTTGAAACTATCAACTAATCACAAAGTGTTCTCGGTTGCTGCGCGCCGCTCTCAGTCTCATGGCCGGCCTTGTGGTGGTCTAGCGACTTACGTGAAGTCATGTTTTACTTCTTCTGTCTTTGATTCAGCAAGTGACTTTTTAGCGGTTAGAATCCAGAATGTGGTTGTGCTGAATGTATACTTACCCACGAACTATCGCGATGACCGTTCTGAGAGACTTTTTGCCATTAGTGTCGCTCGTTTGTCTAAGTGCTTGGGAAAAATAAAAGAGCAGGGCTTATGCTGCATCGTGACTGGTGACTTCAATTGTGACCTAACTGACTCACTTAATTCTTCTGGTGATTCTGTTCGTCCAAGTATTATCTTCGGTCTGTTTGATGATGATTACTTGGTTGCGCCGAAGAATAAAAGTTTTAATTACGTCCATAATTCGGGTAGCACATCTAATTTAGACCATGTTTGTCACACGCGATCTGTAACTATTGTGGAAGTTGGTGTTAGTGATTCTAGTTTTACGTCAGATCATTTTCCTCTGTTTTTTAGTGCTCGGTTTGATGATGTCGGTCCTTCTTTTATCCCGTTTGCTAAAAAGCGATCTGTGTTTTATATTAGTGATTGGGATAGGGCGTCATCTGATCTCTTCCAGAATGCGTGTAATGATATTCTGGCGAAAATTCGCGTACCGTTTGATTTATTAATGCGGAGTTCAAAACAGAATATGCGGGATTCTCGAATTCGGCTGAATCTATATTGTAGTGAACTTACTCATGCCCTATCCCTTGCAGAAAAATCGGCGGTACCCATTAGGCGAGTAAAATCTGGAACCGAAGAGCCCGGTTGGTCAACTAATAGTAACTTGCGCAATGCTTGCTTTTCTGCTAAATTTTGGCTCTCGGTCTGGATTGAAGCAGATAAGCCGCGGGATGGGTGGCTGAGAAAACTGTACATCTATACGAAACGTCAGTTTGCAAAGCAGCTCTCTTTGCATCGGAATTCGATTATTTCGTCTTGTTCGGATGAAGTTCGGTCGCGGCCTAATAAGCTGTGGTCTAGTCTTGTGAAAGAAGCGCCAAGTCAAACCCCGTCTCTTATACCACTTTCTTCATGGATTGAGCATTATAAAAAAGAATTTTCTGCTCCGGATCCCCATCTTCAAAATAGTTATAAAGCGAGACTCCAAGATTTCTTTGAGCATGCATCTAGTCCGGGACCGATTATTACAAAGAGTCTGAATATTTCTGCAATTGGGAAACTGAAGAAAAAAAAGTCTAGAGGATATGACGGGATTTCTGCACAACATTTGTCGTTGTGTGGGGGTATGTTTATTGAGCATTTGGTCCTCCTTTACCAAATGATATTTAATTTGGGAATTGTGCCCGATTCTTTTTCAATTGGTTGTCTGACTCCTATCCCAAAGAAAAATAAACCTCCTTCCGATTGTTCGTCTTTTCGCCCGATAACGGTTTCAACTGTTTTTTGTAAAATATTTGAAAATCTGATTATTGAGGAGCTTCGTACTAAATGTACAGTTCAGGCCCATCAGTTCGGTTTTCAGTCCCGCCTCGGGTGCGGCCATGCTCTTTCTGCTTTAGTATCCGCTTTAGTTGACGCAGAAGACCGCGGTGAAAGCATCGCTTTAGCCACTCATGATGTAAGGTGCGCGTTTGATTCGCTTCTCCACGAGGAGATTATACTGGATATGGGTTTGGCCGGTGTTGATCCCTGCTCTCTAGCCCCACTGGCTGACATGTATGAAAATCTAAAAGCGGAACTTAAACTTCCTTTACCAGCGAGTGAGTGCACTAGCCTGTTGAATGATGTTGCTGTTTCTCCGCGTGGTAATCCCCTTCTCCCGGTAAAGAAGGGGGTAAGACAAGGTGCCATTTCGTCACCGACAGCATTTAATAACAGTATCGTAAAGCCGCAATCGAAGTCACTTATGACTTACATTCTGCGCGGTGTTGATTTATCTTGGATTGGATATGCGGACGATGTACTGAACCTGAGCCGCTTTCTGCAAGGACTAGAAGATAATTTTACTCGACTACAACAAGAGTATGCTCAGATTGGACTTCAGTTTAATGCCGACAAGTCGGAAGTACTGCTGTTTAATTCGAAATCTGATGCTGGTCGAAGCATCACACTTGGTGTTTCTACTGTTGGGCTCGCCGGTGGCATTGTATATCTGGGCCTTCCTATTGGACGGTCAATACTAGAGACACGGCGGTTACTGCTTTCTCATTTTCAGAAGCGGGTTTCATTTACGTATAGCCGTATTGTGGCAAATAAGCGGAAGTTTGACCGTCGTCTGCTGGCCCGGGTGTACAATGCTATGGTTTTGCCCCATTATTTGTACCTTAGCCCATTCTGGCGTATATTTACGGCTACAGATAGACTGAAATTGCGTTCAGTGTACTACAAGTATGCAAAGTTTTTGTTGCGTTTACCACCATGGACAAGCAATCGATATGTTTCGCATCGGTACGGCATCATGAATCCTGAAGAAGCTATCCTAGCGCAGATTACTCGATATAATTTGACACTTAAGTCCCATCCCTGGGCTATGATTCTCCAGCAGTAGTTGGCATAAGCTGTTGGTTGTTGTGTTTGGTTTTTTTTTTTGTTTGTTTCAGAAGAATTAGTGTTTTTGCGTTTTTTTCTTGTCTTTTGTTGTGCTCCATCTGTTTTTAATTGATGGTAATAAATGCATTCATTCATTCATAATTTTTCGTGAGGAAGGGAAATTTCCGGGGTTGAAGTTTCCAGGGGAGATTTTACATGGAGGGAATTTGCAAGATTTCCTATAAAATTGTTTTTTATTTGTCTTACTTTTTTTGTGACTCTACATATGGAGGAGGTTCCGAGAAAATTATTCGGGGAAAACTTTTGGCGAGGTTGAAATTGTCTGGGTATGTTTCCGAGGGAGAGGAGGGAATTTTCCACGGGAGGACTCCTCCACAGGGGATTTTCCGTGGGAGAAATTCTCAATAAGGAAATTTTCTGTGGAAGAAGCATTTTATTGGGGGGATGGTTCCGGGAAAAAATTCCATGGAGGCGAGATATCCAGCACGATTTGAAGAGCGATCAGAAATTAAATAATAAACAGTCATTTTGAAATGATAATATGCCAAGGAGAATTTTTCAGACATGATCTTCCGCAAGTAATTTTTCTGAAGGATTTTCATTTGAGGTTAGATTTGTTTTGCGTGGGAGAAACTTCCCAATGAGGGATTTCTTGTAGGGGAAACTTCCACAGAGAGGAGGTGGATTTCCCTGCATCATTTGTTAAACGATCAAAGATAAGATAAAAAAATATATTTTTTTAACTGAAAGTAAGGAACAACATTAAATAAAACTAACAGATATTATTCCATATATGAGGGTGGCTGCCCCCTCCTTACATTGCTCTGTACGCTAAAGTTTGACTTTTGTCCCATTCCATTGAGAACGACTACTGAAATAGAAGGGTTGTTTAAAAATAATATTTTTTTTAAGTACTAGAAGACTTTAGTCTGAAGAGTGAGGGATGGAGAAGGGCGCAGCCCCCCTCTTATATAAAATACTCGCTGTTAATTTTAAGTTTTAATGTTGCTGCTTGCTTTCATTTGAAGAAACTTGTTTTTTTATTGAATTCAGTGACAAATTATCAAATAATATATTGAGTTTAGCAAGATCTTATTCTTTTTGGAGATCGAAGGAAATTAAATTTAGCCAGGTATTAGGCTTTTCAAAAAAATTTCAGATGATGTTGACCAGAGGAACAAGGTAATGCGAAGTTGAAGTGCATTCGATGCTCCCAAATTGCCTCAGGTTAGTAATAGGATGGATTCGTTTCTTTGGTTGATCTGCAAGGAATCCTTCATACAGTTTTACGAACACAGAAGTGGGAGATATAGGTTTAACACCTTCAAAAACAGAATTTAAATCGTTCATTTTTAAGAGGGTACTGAAACCACGCAGACAAGGGCATTGACAGGAAATTACCGAAGAAACTAATAATAGGAAAACGGATATCCAGAGCGAACACACTTGCTTTTTTTCCAAATCGTCTTTTGATCTCCAAAGGAGAACTTAAATGTGAAGAACGGGGAAGACAATAACGGAAGGCTTTCTTCAACGAAATCCTGGAACCTATTTAGGCTATTGGCGGTAATTCAGAGGGCTCCAGTAAGTTGAAATTAAGTTGGTCAAGTTTCCTGTTAGACAACTTTTTAACCTCAGAATACCAATTATTTGATTTATTTGTGAACAAATCTTCGACTTTATTTTAGAAGTAAGATTGACAAACTAACGGATTTCTTTTTTTTTTAGTATTCTACATTGTTTATTAGCCTCATCCATTTTACCATAAAGAGAAGTTCATTGTTAGTTTGGTATAAAACTTATTAGCCTTTGTTGCCTGAGCCTTAACTTCGTGAGTCTACCCATAACAGCAACGACTTTACTTAACTCCTGATTCCATGCCAAACCAAATTTAGCAGAAATAACCTGATATAACTCTAGGCAAAATGAGGTTGAATGGCAACCTTTTTTTGTTTTAGTAACATGAGATGTTTCATGATATCAAGAAGAAAATAAAACTTGATTGAAGGTAAGAAACCATATTAAAATTGAACGACCTGGAAAAACTTTAAGTAAAATTGCTTCACCATTTTTGCCACTGCTCAACTCACATGGGAAACTAGGTTTGTTACTTCAAGTACTCTTAGTAAGCTATAGTTTCTCTCTTAAAATTTTGAGTAAAATACACAGCTGAAGAAGGGTACTGTTTTCAATAAAGCGGATGTAAAAGTAAATCTTAGAGAGCAGACAAGCTAACAGGTTTAAGCTA
>CM051269.1:26136437-26156437 GCA_027921565.1 Artemia sinica
CACACACACACACACACACACACACACACACACACACACACACACACACACACACCACACACACACACACACACACACACACACACACACACACACACACACACACACACACACACACACACACACACACACACACACACACACACACACACACACACACACACACACACACACACACACACCACACACACACACACACACACACACACACACACACACACACACACACACACACACACACACACACACACACACACACACACACACACACACACACACACACACACACACACACACACACACACACACACACACACACACACACACACACACACACACACACACACACCACACACACACACACACACACACACACACACACACACACACACACACACACACACACACACACCACACACACACACACACACACACACACCACACACACACACACACACACACACACACACACACACACACACACACACACACACACACACACACACACACACACACACACACACACACACACACACACACACACACACACACACACCACACACACACACACACACACACACACACACACACACACACACACACACACACCACACACACACACACACACACACACACACACACACACACACACACACACACACACACCACACACACACACACACACACACACACACACCACACACACACACACACACACACACACACACACACACACACACACACACACACACACACACACACACACACACACACACACACACACACACACACACACACACACACACACACACACACACACCACACACACACACACACACACACACACACACACACACACACACACACACACACACACACACACACACACACACCACACACACACACACACACACACACACACACACACACACACACACACACACACACCACACACACACACACACACACACACACACACACCACACACACACACACACACACACCACACACACACACACACACACACACACACACACACACACACACACACACACACACACACCACACACACACACACACACACACACACACACACACACACACACACACACACCACACACACACACACACACACACACACACACACACACACACACACACACACACACACACACACACACACACACACACACACACACACACACCACACACACACACACACACACACACACACACACACCACACACACACACACACACACACACACACACACACACACACACACACACACACACACACCACACACACACACACACACACACACACACACACACACACACACACACACACACACACACACACACACACACACACACACACACACACACACACACACACACACACACACACACACACCACACACACACACACACACACACACACCACACACACACACACACACACCACACACACACACACACACACACCACACACACACACACACACACACACACACACACACACACACACACACACACACACACACACACACCACACACACACACACACACACACACACACACACACACACACACACACACACACACACACACACACACACACACCACACACACACACACACACACACACACACACACCACACACACACACACCACACACACACACACACACACACACACACACACACACACACACACACACACACACACACACACACACACACACACACACACCACACACACACACACACACACACACACACACACACACACACACACACACACACACACACACACACACACACACACACACACACACACACACACACACACACACACCACACACACACACACACACACACACACACACACACACACACACACACACACACACACACACACACACACACCACACACACACACCACACACACACACACACACACACACACACACACACACACACACACACACACACACACACACACACACACACACACACACACACACACACACACACACACACACACAACACACACACACACACACACACACACACACACACACACACACACACACACACACACACACACACACACACACACACACACACACACACACACACACACACACACACACACCACACACACACACACACACACACACACACACACACACACACACACACACACACACACACACACACACACACACACACACACACACACACACACACACACACACAAGTTTGTAAAACCCTTAGGTGTGATAATTTGAACCGGGTGGTGTTGTGTGTCATCTTTAATTTGCCGTGTTGGCGTGAATTGCCACGGGGGGCATCACTTTGGGGGGAGTGAATTGCCAAAATACTAACTATTGGATTTAAAGCATATTTTTATCATAGAAATATCTGAAAAATGTATTGGGAATGATAAGGGATCCAAAGGGTGATGTGTACCCTCCATAGCTTGCCATGGTGGCGTGAATTACCTTGGACTAACATGTTCTACAGCTTAAAGATTAGCTGGTAGGTTGTAAAAGAATTTTTTAATGGGAGGGGAACTGAAATATAACGCTCAGTCAGAGAAACAGGGCATTTTCATTAACAGCTCTCAAAAATATCTCTTAGTGTGGGCTGAATTTACCTCTAACGAGATTATGCGAAATATGAGGTAGAACATTATTCAAATGAGTGCTTACTAACCAGGAATGCATAGTCTTGGCTCAAAGAATCGAGATATTTTCATTAAAATCTCTCAAATATATCTCTTAATGTGGGTTAAATTTACCTCTAATAATAACCCTTCCCCCTGGAATTTCTCGCTAGAATGGGCCAGCCAGATATTGTCACGGTGGCGTGAATATGCATAGTCTTGGCTCAAAGAAACGTGGCATTTTCATTAGAACCTCTTAGAAATAACTGAATGCAAAAATGTGCCTCTTTTTCTTGCAGGTGCGTCTAGTAGAACAATAGAAACAATGCATTTCCATTAAGACCGCCCAGAAATATCTCTTAATTTGAATTAAATTAACCCCTAATAATAACCCTCCACCCCTTCCTCCTTTGAATTGCTTGCTAGTGCCCCAGCTTTTCTTTAAGTCACGCATTTTTGCTTATATTTTACCTTATATCAGCTTTTTTCACGTGTTGTTTTTTCGTTTGTTGGGTTTTAATTGACGTTTCTGTGATTTCTTGATTTTGTAAAGTTATTTTATTAATAAACTTGTTGGTACAAAAAATCCAACATAACACCATGCGGACTAAAGCTTTGAGGGTTGAAAATTTGGCCGGTTGTCCAAATCTTCAATCCTCAGCATAAGTACTGCACTCAATGTTTCTTTTTAACGAGGGCTTCCACTACATTTTATGACCGTTCGTTGTAACTAATTACCCCTTGAGAAGACGCGGGAAACAAGTTCATCTTTGCTAAGACAACGCTAATGTTCTCGCTTTTAATTTGCAATATATTTAATATTCTTACCAAATTTTGGTGAACATTTAGTAGCGCCAAATGGGTGAGGGGGGAGGGGCTAAAAACTCTCTTCAATGGGGTTAGTCGTGGCAGTAGTAGCTAATAAAACTAACCCACGTAATTTTAAAGGAAATGAAGTGAAGCCGCCTTCAAGATCAAGTTCCTCCCGAATTGGGAAGACCCAAATTAAGAGCACACTAAAAGACAGTTCCCTTACCTGTTTGGATGGGGATGCTAACTTAGGAACGTGCAAAAAACTGAAGGATTGCCCAAGTTTGGCCAAATTGAAATCTTCAATAAAAAACAAGTTTCTAAAGGCTTCAGCATGCAATAGTAGCAGTAACAAATCTAAAGAATTAGTAAGTATTGCATTTCCAATTTAAGTACGTATGTCAAAGACTTTAGTGCTGGGTTTAAAATAATATTTAGTATCCTTGAGGTTATCGATATATTTTCTCTTTTTCGTCTAAGGTTACTTTCACTTGCTGTTGCCATTGATTTGTTAATGTAAATATTCGTTCATTGTCTTTCTTTTTTTCCTATTTATCATTACGTCTTTTTCTTCATTATTGTATGCGGGTTTCAAAATTAATAAAACGATAAAAGAACAGTAATTGGAAAAAGATTGAATTCTAGAAAAATTACAACGAGGAATGACAAATTTATCGTTTATTTTGTCACAAATAAAGTCGGCCTAAAATCCTGGGAATTTTAAGGGAGTATAAACTGCGAAATGAAAAATAAAGATGTATTTGGACAATATTACATGTCGATCGATTTGAAAATAAAGATTATTTTTCTTGTTTTCAACAAAATTTGACATAGTGGAATTTAAGAAAATTCGTATTTTACATCTTTGGTTCTGATTATTTGGACATTTCATCCCAGAAATATAAATGAACTGAAAATTAATAGGATTTCTGTATCTCAAATAATTTGTCATACAATGTTTTAGTTTTTTCTTGTTATTTCCTACATATAAACTCCTCGGAATACGAATTCGCCCTCTGTAAACTAATGTATGTGTTTGCAGTATTAATTACCAAAAAGTTAGTAATTTCATTACTATTATTCTTCATGCCCACACTGCCTTTTCTATGACGAAAACAATAAGAATTCCAAATAGGGATAGGTCCTTTTATTAGACAGTGAAATGAAAATATAAAACAAAGACTCTAAATATTTCGATGACACAGTCGGTCATCATCATCTCTACTGATAACTCTACTCATGATGATGACTGACTGTGTCATCAAAATATTTAGAGTCTTTGTTTTATATTTTCTTTTCACTGTCTAATAAAAGGACCTATCCCTATTTGGAATGCTTATTGTGTTAGTATCTTCGCGAATTAAAATTTCTAAAACAGCTACAGACAACAAGTGCTTCCTTAGATGAATTTACAAGAACAATTAATTGGCATACTTATGAGTATTGCTTTGGGTCCAAACAGCTGCGTTTTTGTTTTTCATTTCCACCAAAAATTGACATCGTGTAACAAAATTCTTTCCTGGTGTTCATTCATTAAAACTGCCTCAGTGAAACATAGTAACTATAAATTTCAGCAAATTCCTGTTTTTCATGTTATATGAATATATATGAATATTTGTGCATTTTACCCTACCTAAACAAAATTAATCTTTTTTGCTAATATAATACTATTTATAGTATTTCTACAAATTAAAATATTCATGACAACGAAATACTTTATTATAGTTTCCTGAAGTTAATTCAAATTAAGTTAAAGTTAATATCGGGGTTACTTATGACTGTTTCCTATGGTTAGCAATTAATTCTTATTCTTTTCAAAATTTCCCTGGGTCCAAAAAGCTGTATATTTTTTTGACATAAAATTATTCAAATACAACAGATACAGGAAAAAGTAATATCCTTCCCATTAATTTTGTCGATTACTTCCGTTAAATGTTAACGGCAGAATAGGAAACGCGGTATAGAACGGATAATAATTACTTTTTGAATCAAACAAGTTCACATAAAGTTTTCATAGACAGTTGGTTCGAGACAATATACGAGAAATTAGTTTTATAAGCCTGTAAAAACAAAACAGGTGAAAAAAACAGAAATCAATTAACAACGAGATTTCTAAAGAACAAGGAGAAATAAGTATATATAGTGCCAAAACAAAGAAAATCAATAACAAAAAACTAGAGTTGATGTTCATGGTTTAATTAACCGGAAACACTTTTATATAAACAAAATTTGAGCATTACAACTCTCCGGAGTACAACACAAGCAGTCCATAACCCCTTTTTTAAAATTATTATTTATTTATTACTCAAAAATGTATAGAAACTTAAACACTCGAATGGCTCATTTAACTTTAAAATGTAGAATTTTGTAAAAAGGATGATTTAAAGAATATATTGTATAACATTGTTTCTTTGATTAAATTTATATCTCAGAGCAAAACATCAAGTCAAATGGATGTTGGTAAATTGCAGCCAAAACTAAAACTAGTTTCATTTCATTTATAACAGGCGACTGTCTAAGCATTATTCAATGAATTTAGTTTCTGTTTTCCATAACAAAAATAAACTTTCCTATAGTTCAAAGTAAAGCTCTGACTTGCCTGCTCAAAAGAAAAGAAATCACTTGACTTCAACTTTTGAGATTCGTAGATGCACATTTTTTTTTTATTTAGTTGGTACAACGCGTTTACTATCTGTACTATATTAAACTATATTAAATGTTAAAATTTGTGAACTATATTAAATGTTAAAATTTTATTTTTGGCCCAAACAGTATTGCTGCGCAGCTCTAAAGTCTTCCGTAAACGTCTCACTGAGGAAATCAGAACTTGACCTCTGTCACACATCAACTGCAATAAATTCACAGTTTTGTGGTATATCAAGTAGACGGTCTCTAAGAATAATTGGCGGTCAAAGAGCACATAAAGGTAAAAGGCATTCTCTTTACTTTTGATTAATTAAAAAAAATTTCCGAAAAATAAGTTTTCAAAGAAAAGTAAAGGCCATTTTAAACTTAAGCTCAGGAGATACAAATACCTGTTAAAATTCAAACTCAAAACGACCAGAAATTACTATTAAAGAATAAATGAAACCCAAAACGAACAGAAATTAAATAAACAATCATAGCAAAAAACATACAACAAGTAATAATATAAATGAATAAATAGATCTAAAAGCGAGTAATGCTTAGATTGAATATGAAAATCAAGCTTAAAACGAAAACAAATATTTCGCTATTAAAGTATAAATGAAACTTAAAACGAAGAGAAATTAAATAACAATCAATGCGAACTAATATACAATATATATTAATGTTAATGAATAAATAAATCTTAAAACAAGTGAAACTTAAATTGAATATGCAAATCAAGTTTGAATCGAATAAAAATAACTACAAACAAGAGTTTGGGCATTGCCTCTCTGCAGAAGCCTAAAACCTACTGCGTCATTGGTGCTTTACTGAAAACAATTCTTTCATTAATTAAGATTTTAGGGAATAAATATCAGCATATGTATAATAAATTGACAATACACATTTTTTTTCAGTAAACTCATTTGAATTTTTTTTCAGCAAAGTACAAATTATATTTAGAAAGCATAGGGGTTTTGAACCCTACTCATATTAATTTATGCTCGTTTTGAGTTTGACTCTAATATTCATTTTAATATTTGTTCGTTTCGGGTTTCATTTATTTATTGATACTGATTTGGGGTAATTGTATGCTTGGTAGATTATATGATAGTCCGGACGCCAGGTGTTGAAAGTGTGAATCATACCACAACAGAATGGGGCTGCTACGAGAATTAGCCTACCATCCACCCCCTAAATTGACCATGCGGATTCAAAAATACCAATGGCACTTGCTTGCGAGTGGTGGAACACTCCGAAACTTGACATTTTATTATATTTTGATGTTTCATGCAAGAAAATGCATGTTCCACAAAGTTTGAGGTGCAGTTTTCCGCTCAAATAGAAATGCCCAGAAGCCATAGAATGTTTTCATAACAAACCAACATGATTAGTTAGAAAAAATGGCAGAGTTAAGAAAAATGGCAAAACTATATGAGTCTTGAACAGTCTTCGAAAGTACAAACAAAATCAAATTGAATATTAGATACATAATGATATTAATTGTTGAAAGATCCATCAGTTCAAGATTTTTTTTTCACTGTAATTTTATGTTCATTTTCAATGCTGTAAGAACTGGAAAATAATAAATTTGTAATATACGAGCAATTCGTTTTCAGTGAAGCACCAATGACGCAGAAGGCTTTAGGTTTTTACAGTTAAAGAAGGGGGCAGTATCCAAATTTTGTTTGTAGTGAAACTATATTTGTCTTGACTAATCTTGAAAAGAACTAATAAACTAAAATGAATATTTGATGCATAATGATATTAATTGCTAAAAGCTCATCAGTTCAAAATTTTAATGTAATTTTAATATTTATTTTCAATATTAAGTACAAAAGAAAACATTTGTAATATAATTCGTTTTCAGTAAAGCGCCAATGACGCAGTAGGTTTAAGGCTTCTGCAGTGAGGCGATACCAAAACTCTTGTTTGTAGTTATTTTTGTTCGATTCAAACTTGATTTGCATATTAAATTTAAGTTTCACTCGTTTTAAGATTTATTTATTCATTTACATTAACATATATTGTATGTTTGTTTGCATTGATTGTTATTTAATTTTTGTTCGTTTTTAGTTTCATTTATACTTTAATAGCAAAATATTCGTTTTCGTTTTAAGCTTGATTTTCATATTCAATCTAAGCACTACTCGCTTTAAGATCTATTTATTCATTTATATTATTACTTGTTGTATGTTTTTTGCTATGATTGTCTATTTAATTTCTGTTCGTTTTGGGTTTCATTTATTCTGTAATAGTAATTTCTGGTCGTTTTAAGTTTGAATTTTAACAGGTATTTGTATCTCCTGAGCTTAAGTTTAAAATGGCCTTTACTTTTCTTTGAAAAACTTATTTTTCGGAAAGTTTTTTTTTAAACTAATTTTTGTTCGTTTTTGATTGCAAAAAGTTTCAAGTTTTTATGGCATGGGGGGATGCTTACTGTCTGATTATTCTTGACTTTAAAAAAAAGATCTAGAACTTTCATTTTAAATCGAATGAGGCTTTTTTCAAAGTCTATTCGATTACCTCTTTGATAAAAACCTTATATATGAACAATAGACAGCTTGCATAACTTGTGGACAGCGATTGACAACAATGAATGGATTGAAAAAATATCTCCAATAAGGGGGTATAGACCATTTCACTTGCTGACAGAAAGGGATCACGACTGTTCAGAATTGACCTTAATAGGATTTTGTGTGCCAAAGCAATTTTACATCTATCTCAGAGTATGTATTTTAACCTTATAAATGGATAATTATAATAGATTTCCTATGTCTTCTTCCCATACAAAACCCCTTCCCATAAGTTAAAAACCCTCTTTAATAAATTATGCCCCAGGGCATAACTTGCAACGCCTACCCCCGGACCCTGGTGGGCTGTGTCGAGACCGGAGTTTTTTGTTATCAGAACTTTGAACTATTTCAACAAAATGTCTATTTCAAAATTTTTATCTGATGCATTTAGGGCGTGGAGGAGGGGGGGGGGCTAGTCACCCTCCAACCTCTTTTGTCTCTTAAAAATGAACAAGAACTTTCAATTTTCAGTCAAATGAGACCTCTCCAAAAATTATACAAGCATCCCTTCCATAAGAAATAATAAGAAGGATTCGGAGAATCCTTAAATTACAACTCCTGCCCTGAGGGCTGTGGGGGAGTTGTCATCCTCAAAGACCTAATTTCCAGAACTTAAAACTACGTTTAATAAAATGGTTGTCTCAAAATTTTGATTGGATGTTTTTGGGGAAAAGGTGGGCGTCAGAGGGGGGTTAGTTGCCCTCAAATCACTTTCGACTATTAAAAAGGGCACTAGCCCTTTGAATTTCCAATCGAATGAGCCTTTTTTGAAGTTTCTACGACACCGCCTTCTATAAGAACCTTATATGCCCCCAGGGTATAACTTAAAACCCTTACCCTGAGGGTTGTGGGGGATTGTCCTCCTCACAAATATATTTTCTATCTGGAAATCAACTATGCTGAACAAAATGGCTATCTCAAAATTTTGATTGGATGTGTTTGGGGGAATGATGGGCCGGGGGGGGGGCTAGTTGCCCTCCAATCACTTTCGAATATTAAAAAGGGCACTATCCCTTTGAATTTCTAATCGAATGAGCCTTTTTTGAAGTTTCTACGACAACGCCTTCTATAAAAACCTTATATGTCCCTAGGTCATATCTTAAAACCCTTGCTCTGAAGGTTGTGGGGGAGTGTCCTCCACAAAAACATATTTTCTATCTGGAAATCAACTACGCTGAACAAAATGGCTATCTCAAAATTTTGATTGGATGTGTTTGGGGGAATGATGGGCGTCGGGGGGGGGGGGGAGGGGGGCTAGTTGAAGTCCAATCACTTTCGACTATTAAAAAGGGCACTAGCCCTTTAATTTCCAATCGAATGAGCCTGTTTTGAAGTTTCTATGACAACGCCTTCTATAAAAACCTTATATGCCCCCAGGGCATATCTTAAAACCCTTGCCCAAAGGGTTGTGGGGGAGTGACCTCCTCAAAAATATATTTTCTATCTGGAAATCAACTACGCTGAACAAAATGGCTATCTCAAAATTTTGATTGGATGCGTTTGGGGGAATAATGGGCGTGGGGGGAGGGCTAGTTGCTCTCCAATCACTTTCGACTATTTAAAAGGACACTAGCTTTTTGAATTTCCAATCGAATGAGCCTTTTTGAAGTTTCCACGACAACGCCTTCTATAAAAACCTTATATGCCCCCAGGGTATAACTTAAAACCCTTGCCCTGAGGGTTGTGGGGGAGTGTCCTCCTCAAAAATATATTTTCTATCTGGAAATCAACTACACTGAGCAAAATGGCTATCTCAAAATTTTGATTGGACGTGTTTGGGGAAATGATGGGCGTGGAGAGGGGGGGGGGGGCTAGTTGCCCTCCAGTCACTTTCGACTATTAAAAAGGGCTCTAGCCCTTTAATTTCCAATCGAATTAGCCTGTTTTGAAGTTTCTAGGACAACGCCTTCTATAAAAACCTAATATGCCCCCAGGGCATAACTTAAAACCCTTGCCCTGAGGGTTGTGGGGGAGTGTCCTCCTCAAAAATATATTTTATATCTGGAAATCAACTACGCTGAACAAAATGGCTATCTCAAAATTTTGACTGGATGTGTTTGGGGGAATAATGGGCGTGGAGAGGGGGGGGGGGCTAGTTGCCCTCCAATCACTTTCGACTATTAAAAAGGGCACTAGCCCTTTAATTTCCAATCGAATGAGCCTTTTTTGAAGTTTCTACGACAACGCCTTCTATAGAAACCTTATATGCCCCCAGGTCATATCTTAAAACCCTTGCTCTGAAGGTTGTGGGAGAGTGTCCTCCTCAAAAACTTATTTTCTATCTGGAAATCAACTACGCTAAACAAAATGGCTATCTCAAAATTTTGATTGGATGTGTTTGGGGGAATGAAGGGCGTCGGGGGGGGGGGGAGGGCAGGAGGGGGGCTAGTTGCAGTCCAATCACTTTCGACTATTAAAAATGTCACTAGGCCTTTAATTTCAAATCGAATGAGCCTGTTTTGAAGTTTCTATGACAACGCCTTCTATAAAAACCTTATATGCCCCCAGGGCATATCTTAAAACCCTTGCCCTGAGGGTTGTGGGGGAGTGTCCTCCTCAAAAATATATTTTCTATCTGGAAATCAACCACGCTGAACAAAATGGCTATCTCAAAATTATGATTGGATGCGTTTGGGGGAATAATGGGCGTGGGGGGGAGGGCAAGTTGCCATACAATCACTTTCGACTATTTAAATGGGCACTAGCTTTTTGAATTTCCAATCGAATGAGCCTTTTTGAAGTTTCTACGACAACGCCTTCTATAAAAACCTTATATACCCCCAGGGTATACCTTAAAACCCTTGCCCTGAGGGTTGTGGGGGAGTACCCTCCTCAAAAATATATTTTCTATCTGGAAATCAACTACGCTGAGCAAAATGGCTATCTCAAAATTTTGATTGGATGTGTTTGGGGAAATGATGGGCGTGGAGGGGGGGACTAGTTGCACTCCAAACACTTTCGACTATTAAAAAAGGCACTAGCCCTTTAATTTCCAATCGAATGAGCCTGTTTTGAAGTTTCTACGACAACGCCTTCTATAAAAACCTTATATGCCCCCAGGGCATAACTTAAAACCCTTGCCCTGAGGGTTTTGGGGGAGTGTCCTCCTCAAAAATATTTTTTCTATCTGGAAATCAACTACGCTGAACAAAATGGCTATCTCAAAATTTTGACTGGATGTGTTTGGGGGAATAATGGGCGTGGAGGGGGGGCAGTTAACCTACAATCACTTTCGACTATTATAAAGGGCAGTAGCCCTTTAATTTCCAATCGAATGAGCCTTTTTTGAAGTTTCTACGAAGACGCCTTCTATAAACACCTTATATGCCCCCAGGGTATAACTTAAAACCCTTGTCCTGAGGGTTGTGGGGAAGTGTCCTTCTCAAAAAAATATTTTCCATCGGGAAATCAACTACGCTGAACAAAATGGCTATCTTAAAGTTTTGATTGGATGTGTTTGGGGAAATGATGGCCGTGGGGGGATAGAAGGGGGCTAGTTACACTCCAATCACTTTCGACTATTAAAAAGGGCATTAATAAAAACCTTATATGCCCCCAGGGTATAACTTAAATCCCTTGCCCTGAGGGTTGAGGGGGAGTGACCTCCTCAAAAATATATTTTCTATCGGAAAATCATCTACGCTCAACAAAATGGCTATCTCGAAATTTTGATTGGATGTGTTTGGGGAAATGATAGGCGTGGGGGGGGGAGGGGGGCTAGTTACACTCCAATCACTTTCGACTATTAAAAAGGGCACTAGCTCTTTAATTTCCAATCGATTGAGCCTGTTTTGAAGTTTTTACGACAACGCCTTCTATAAAAACCTTCTATGCCCCCAGGGCATAACTTAAAACCCTTGCCCTGAGGGTTGAGGGGGAGTGACCTCCTCAAAAATATATTTTCTATCGGAAAATCAACTACGCTGAACAAAATGGTTATCTCAAAATTTTGATTGGATGTGTTTGGGGGAATATTGGGCGTGGAGGGGGGCTAGTTGCCCTCCAATCATTTTCGACTATTAAAAAGGGCACTAGAACTCTCGATTTCCAATCGAATGATTCCCCTTTGAAGTTTCTACGAAGACTCTTTCCATATGAAGTGCCTCTGGGAAAAAAATAATAATAATAAAACATTGGAGCCGTATGGCCTTTACTATAGGCAACGCTAGAGCGTTGCCTCTGATCATCAGGTTAAAAATAAACTAAGTAAGCAAAAAAATTACTCTGTAAAAATATTATTTATTTATAAATATTTTCTCGAAAACGGTTTTATATTTTTATTTTTGGAAAATTTGTATCCTGAGAATTTTGTGCCTGAAAAAAGGATCTAAACATGTCACGGGTTTGAGAAGTTTCGTTTAGAGCCTTAATTTAAAAAAATAAAAGTCATTTGAGTGTCGTCATATGTACGAGCACATTTCGAGAGCATAAATACGTCATTTTTGCCTCCGGAGTCGTTAGAATAATATTAGAACAAGAGACGACAAGAAATAGAATAAATAACCGAATCAAACTCAAAACCAGCAGAAATTTACATGAGTAGGGCTGACCCCTCCATACCCTCTGAAGACCAGAACATAATTATCATTTGGCTGAAAAAAAACAAACGAATGTGGATTGACGGAATATTTTACATATACTGATATTTCTTCTTTAGAGTCTTAATAATTTTTTATTTATTAAAGGTAAAAAAGTGGAAACATTTAAAATCAATTTTGTTTTCAGTAAAGTACAAACTATGTTCTGGCCTTCAGAAGGCATAAAGGTTGTCAATTCTACTCATATTAATTTCTGCTCGTTTTGAGTTTTTACTCGGTTATTTATTGTAATTTTTGTTTGTTTTGGGTTTCATTTATTTATTGATGGTGGTTTGTGGTAGTCTTACTCTTGGAAAATTATTTGACTTTTCCTGCTCATGTTTCGTTTAATAGAACTTTTATTTATATTTGAAAAACTTGTTTTGTGGAAACAGTTTTCTAAATTAATCTTAAGTAGAGCCGGGTTCGTCAGATTTTCAGTTACTAATAATGTTTATTATTTCTTTGATGTTCCACGCAAGTTAACTCGTCTTCTTAGAAAATGGGTTTTCGGTTCACTACCTGTGTCCCGGTAGTGCCGCTATTTTGTAGCTACCGCTAATATTTTTTCTTAGTGCTGATAATGTACATGGTACAGCGCAACCAGTGCCACAGCTGATGATACTAGGGTATACCACAGTTGCCCTGATGACGCTACGGGTTTTACAAGTCTACGCTCGTTGGTATTCGTGTTATGGGCTTTCTACAGCTATAACCAGTGTAGGGATATGACACGACAAGTGTACTTTCCGGGGTATGTGCCACGGTATCAAGCCCCAAATTCATTTTCTAAAACTTTTACTTTCTCTCAGGAAAGATATCTCAAATAATTCAAGACCCTTTCCCTGTACCAAAACTCTACAGTATCAAATAACCTATATCAAATACTAAGCTACTCAATAAGAAGTCAAAGTAGAAAGAATAAGCTTGCATCTTTTCAGATCCAATTTCCCAACAGAAACAAACTACAAAATAAACTTGGCCTCAAAACGGCAATGAACAGAACGAAGCACAGCTCACAGAGACTAACCAATACGAAACATCGGAGGGTGCGAAGTAAGGCAATCTTTTGCAATTTATAATTTTATCCTCAGTTTTTACCCCAGTCAAATTTCACACCTGCATAGCCGTTTAAAAATACTTTTTGCTTTGGGTTGACTCATCGTAACTATTTAGTTTCTACTCAAAGCTAACTAACAAGCCTGCAAGATGTTGCCGAAAAGATTTCGTGAATTCCAATTTTTCATAGGGTGGCTGTATCGAATCTGTGGTGACGTCATGACATCAAGAAAAGGCTCAAATTGTATACGGTTAGAAGGCAAGTCTTCTAACCGTAGACAGTTCCAATATAACGAAAGTCCAATATAACGTATATCGGACTTTCGGTGTTGGAAAGTCCGATTTCTAACACCGATTCCTTATTTTATTGTATAGCCTACTAAGCTTCAACAGTTTGAAGCCTTGTATACAATCGGTGTTATAAATCGGACTTGCTTCAATAGTCAAATATCTTAGAAAAGACACAGTATGAAAAGACATATCAGTATGAAGGACTTATCTAGAGGTAGACCCAAAAAACGAAATATTATCAGTATTATAAATGATAATTCGTTTGAAGAAAAAGAAGTTTTTGTCCCATCACCTGAACAATTAACAAATCTACAACTTGGACCATCATGTAATACTAGACCAATAAGGACAACAAGGGCCAAAGGGTATTGACATTAAATTCACAATTGGTGAAAATCAACAACCCAGACCATCAAATGAGACAAGACCCAAAAAACGAAAATTTACAAGTGTTATAAATGATAATTCGTGGGAAGAAAAATAATTTTTTGTTCCACCACCTGAACAATTAATAAATCTACAATCTGGACCATCATGTGAGACTAGGCCAGTAGGGGCAGCTAAAGCAAAGGACATTGGTAAATTATTTGAAGTAGCAAAAATTCAAAATGAAGAAGAAAGAAAAATGGGGCTAAAAGATAAGTGACGGAGAAGAATCAAAATGTGCAAATATTGAAAATGATAACGATGAGAATTAAAATGATGATTCTTTGAAACCACCTGAACTGCCGAAAGTGATAAGACCAAGAGAATAGCACGAACAAATTAAATTCGTGAGACAAAACCGAAATGAGACAAAACCGAAAAAACGAAAATTTGAAAGTGTTATAAATGATAATTCGTTTGAAGAAAAAGAAGTTTTTGTCCCATCACCTGAACAATTAACAAATCTACAACTTGGACCATCATGTAATACTAGACCAATAAGGGCAGCTAATGCAAAGGGTATTGGCAAATTGTCGTAAGCACTGAAAATCCGAAATGAAGGAGAAAGAAAAATGGGGTTAGAAGATACGCGACAGAGGAGTTAAAACGTGCCAAAATTGAAAATGATATTTATGATAATTGGGTTTGGGATTTTGACATGAATAAGGTCATCAGTGCTTTCCATGCCTAAAAGAAAATTAATTAAAACAACTTTTCCTCAAAATAAGTTTTTTAAAGAAAAGTAAAGAGCTCCATTAAAAAAAAATAAGCAAAAATAAAATCAAATAATCTACCAAGCGTGAAACTACCACATATCAGCATCGATAAATAAATGAAACCCAAAACGATCAGAAAGAACGATAAATAACCAAGTCAAACCCAAAAACGAGCAGAAATTAACATGGGTTGGGCTCAAAACCCCTATGCCTTCCCAAGGCCAGAGCATGATTTGCAATATACTGAAAAATGTAAATGTTTTTACTATTATAACTTTAATAAATCAAATAATATTAAGATTTTGATACTAAATATCAGAGAAGGTATATTAAACTGACAAGGCACATTCATTTGTATTTTTTTTAGTAAAGTACAAATTATGTTCTGGCATTAGGAAGGCATAGGGGTTTTGAGCCCAGCTCATGTTAATTTCTGCTCGTATTGGGTTTGACTCGGTCATTTATTGTAATTTCTGATCATTTTGAGTTTCATTTTTTTTTTATCGATGCTGATTTGTGGTAGTTTCACGTTTGGTAAATTATTTGATTTTATTTTTGCTCATTTTTGGTTAAATGAAGTTCTTTTTTTGAAAAACATTTTTTGTGGAATAAGTTTTTTAAATTAATTTCTGTTCGTTCTATATTGACATAGTCTTTTCAGGGAGAAAGAAAATAATGCTTTAAATCTTTTCGTTTTTTGTATAACTTTATAGTTTGGCCTGCTATTTTTATGCTGGAGAAAAATCTTCAGCAATTTTGAACAACATACACCCTTTTAAAAATCTGGACACCAATAGTAGTGATAAATTTAGTTCATACCTCCTCTAGTTGACCTGTAATGGAAAACTTGATATCATTCGAAAAAAAATCTGTTTACTTTTCCTGATAGCTTGGATACACTTATGCTATTTTGATTTGGTTAAATTTTAAGAGCAGAAGTAGCCCCGAAAGTTTGAACATAAGACCGTCAGACGTTCTTGGGATACTGCTGAGATGCCCTATTAGGGATTAGCATTAACACAGTGCATTTTGATTTAATCTTAAGGCAACATTTAGTTTTTAAACATAATGAGCAAATGGGAGGATTGGTGTGGGAGGGGGATTAGTTACCCTCCAATCACTTTAGACTATTAAAAAGCGCATCAGCCCTTTCTATTTGCAATTGAATGAGCCCTTTTTGAAGTTGTTACGACAACTCCTTCGATACGAAGTGCCCTAGTCTAAAAAAAAAAAAAAAAAAAAAAAAAAAAAAAAAAAAAAAAAAAAAAAAAAAAAAAAAAAAAAAACATTGTACCAACATCGATCTTTACTATAAAAATGTCAAGCCTTCCAATCATTTTCGAATATAAAAGAGGGCACTACGCCTTTCGATTTCCAATCGAATGGGCCCTTTTTGAGTTTCTACGACAACGCTTTCTATAAACACCTTATATGCATCCAGGGCATAAATTAAATACCTTACCCTAAGGGCTGTACAATACAATCTATAAAAACCATATATGGCCCCAGGGCAGCTGTCATCCTCAAAGATCTAATTTCCATAACTTTCAACTACATTAAACAAAATGTCTATCTGTTTATTGGATGTGTTTGGGGAAATGGTGGGCGAGAGAGGGGCGTTAGTTGCTCTCCAATCACTTTCAACTATTGAAAAAGGCACTAGCCCTTTCAGTATCCAATCAAATGAGCCCTTTTGAAGTTTCTACAACAACGCTTTCAATAAAAACCTTACATGAACCCAGGGCATAACTTACAACCTTTGTCCTGAGGGATGGGGGGAGGGAGGGTTTTCATCCTGAAAGACCTAATTTCCAGAACTTTCTACTACGTTCAACAAAATTGCTATCTGAAAATTTTGATAGGATGTGTTTGGGGGAATGGTGGGCGTGAGAGGGGGGTTAGTTACCCTCCAATAAGTTTCGACTATAAAAAATGGCACTAGCCCTCTCAATCTCCAATTGAATGAGTCCCTTTTGAAGTTTTTACGACAATACTATCTATAAAACCATATATGGCCCCAGGGCATAACTTACAGCCTTTGCCCTGGGGCTCTGGGGGTTTATTATCCTTAAGTACATAATTTACAGAACTTTCAACTATGTTGAATAAAATCGCTGTTTCTAAACTTTGATTGAATGAGTTTGGGGAAATGGTGGGGTGAGAGGGGGGTTAATTACTCTCCACTCACTTTCGACTAATAAAAAGGGCACTAGCCCTTTCAATTTCAAATCAAATGAGCCCTTTTTGAAGCTTTTACAACAACTTTCTATATAAACCTTATATTCCCCAAGGGCATAACTTACAACCCTTGCACTGAGGGCTCTGAGGGGGTTATCATCCTAAAAGACCTAATTTCAAGAACTTTCAACTATGTTGAACAAAATGGATATCTCAAAAGTTTGATTCGATGTGTTTGGGGAAATGGTGGGTGTGAAAGTGGGGCTAGTAGCCCTTCAATCAAATTTTAACTATTAAAAAGGGCACTAGCCATTTCAATTTCTAATTAAATTAGCCCTTTTTGAAGTTTCTACAACATCCTTTTCTATTAAAACCTTACATGCCCCCAGGGCATAACTTACAGCCCTTGCCCTGAGGGACTCGGGAGGGGGGGGGGGGTTGTCATCGGTAGAAATCTAATTTTCAAAACTTTCAACTACGTTGAATAAAATAGCTATCTAAAAATTTTGATTGGATGTGTTTGGGGAAAAGGTGGGCGTGAGAGAAGGGTTAGTTACCCTAAATCACTTTCGACTATTAAAAAGGGCACTAACCCTTTGAATTTTCAATCAAATGAGCCCTTTGTCAAGTTTCTACAAAAGCCTTATATTCCCCCAGGGCATAATTTATAACCCTGGCCCTCAAGACAGTGGGGGGAGTATCCTATTCAAAGGTATAATTTCCAGAACTTTCCACTGCGTGGAACAAAATGGCTATCTCAAAATTTTTATTGGAAATGTTTGGGGAAATGGTGGGCGTAGAAGGGGTGTTAGTTGCCTTCCAATCACTTTTGACTATTAAAAAGGGCACTAGCCATTTCAATTTCCAATCGAATGAGCCTTTTTTGAAGTTTTTACGACGACGCTTTCTATAAAAACCTTATTTGCCCCAAGGGCATAACTTACAACCCTTTCCCTGAGGGCTGTGTGGGAGGGGTGTCATTCTCAAAAACCTAGTTTCCAGAACTTTCAACTACGTTGAAAAAAATTACTATCTCAAAATTTTGATTGGAAGTGTTTGGGGAAAAGGAGGGCGTAAGAGGGGGGTTAGTTGCCCTCCAATCCCTTTCGAATATTAAAAAGGGCACTAGCCCTTTGAATTTCCAATCGAATGAGCCTTTTTTTAGATTTCTAAGACAGCGCTTTCTATAAAAACCTTATATGCACCAGAGCATAACTTACAACCCTTGCCCTGAGTGCTGTGGGGGAGTTTCCTCCTCAAAAACATAATTACTATCTGGAAATTAACTACGCTGAACAAAATGGCTATCTCAAAATTTTGATCGAATGTGTTTCGGGAAGTGGTTGGCGTGGAAGGGGTGTTAGTTGCCTTCCAATGACATTGGACTATTAAAAAGGGCACAAGCCACTCTGATTTCCAGTTGAATGAGCCCTTTTCGAAGTTTCCACGACAACTTCTTCGATGAGAAGTGCCCTGGTCTAAAGGAAAAAAAAATAAATAGTACTTTGTGCCAACATCGTTCTTATATGCCCCCAGGGCATAACTTACAACCCTTGCCCTGAGTGCTGTGGGGGAGTGTCCTCCTCAAAAACATAATTTCTATCTGGAAATCAACTACGCTGAAGAAAACAGCCATCTTAAAATTTTGATTGGATGTGTTTGGGGAAATGGTGGGCATGGAATGGGTGTTAGTTGCCTTCCAATCATCCTGGGCTATTGAAAGGGGCACAAACCACTCAATTTTCCAATCGAATGAACCCTTTCCAAAGTTTCCACGACAATTCTATCGATTCGAAGTGCCCTTGTCTAAGATCAAAATAAATAATACATTGTGCCAACATCATTCTTTACTTAGGCAACGCGATTGCGCTGCATTTGATAAAGTTTCGAGGATATGTATTTCATAACGACAATAAGCAAGCCGGGTCAAAAGTCGACGTTCAACATTTTATAAAAGCTCAAAGCAGTGAAATAGCTATAATTAATGACACTAGATTTTATAATGACGTTGGCCAAGAACCTAATACTGTATCAGCTTCTGTAGAAAAAAAAACCAAAGGTTCGGCA
>CM051269.1:26158937-26181437 GCA_027921565.1 Artemia sinica
AGCGGCCTATCATTCCGAGCGGTGCCCTGTCAAGTTGGCCTATTGATCACATGATCATTGACATAAAAGTTTGACGGTGAGTTAGTTAGTATGTCAGTTCCATATAGACATTTGATTAGTTTACGTTGTTCCAAGTTGAAAAAAAATACATTCAAATATTTTAAAAAACATTGTTTTATACTATTACAACCTGAAGGAGTTGAAATTGATGTTATGAAGACAAGAAGTCCCAATTTAGCAGTGGTAAGACAACAAGAAATAAATCGAATAAGTTATTGTGACTTAGCTCGATTGCTCTTCTTCCTAGAAGAGGTTCTTTTGTTGATTGTTAGTCAGTTTCTTTTTGGCTCTGAGACGGACAACATCCAAAAAATCTTCTACACATGTTTACTATGTTTATATACATTGGACAGCTGGTTATCATGTGAGAATTGCACTAGAGTTAATGACTATAATGAAAATTGTAGATTATGCAATCCGTGTAAATTGCATAGAGGATATGCTGTACAAATTAAAGATTGTAATTCATGTCTTGTGGATGCTTGTGACTCTCACCCTAAAGGATATCTATGCTCCAATTGCGACTTGGACAATTGTGATTATTGGGAAAATACATAGGTTGGCATGATTGGAAAAATTCCTAAAGTTGAATTCAGTTTATATCTAAGGGATTGGTATCGTCGTGGATTTAAATTATTTTGAAAAGAATTTGAAGCCCGTTTCAATTGTAAAAACATAAAGAGAGTATAGTTTCAACGTCATCGTTGTGAGGACAATGGTAGTTATGACAACCTACTGATTTTTATTTAGCTGTTAAAGAAAGTGATTCTTCTTATGAGAATATTGTTTATGGCATTAATTCAAATAGTCAGATAGAAACATGTGAATTTTACAATATGAATTGTAATAGTATCTTTGACTTCACAAAGAGATGAAAAAAAAATGAATTTACATTATATTTTGGAACATGTGACCCTGACTTTGCACGCCAGGATCAATACAAGTTGATTCGCAATGATCTGCGATCACTAATCGTTGTCAAGGACGACGACCTAAATGACGATGAAGAAGAAGAAGAAATCTAAACAATGAAGACAAAAGACTTTTTTATAGAACATTTATAATGTATTACGGTAATTACTTGGCTGAAAAAAAAGTACTACTTTAGTAACTGAAATAAATGAGCACTTGAACAAGGTCTAGACCTTAATCATCCATCCAGTTCCCTAGGACAAAACAGTATTTCCAATCCTATAATCCGAAAATCAAGTCCAAAATAGAGCAAAATCAACACCAAAAAGTATAAGTCATTGTCCCAAAACCAACCTATAGCACCTTAAGTCTACAACAATTTGATATTCCCCAGGTGACCACCACATATGGGGGCTCATCAGATGAAAAATCATTCCCTAAATGGGTTCCGGCACTTAAATTTCATTACCCAGGCAAAATGAGCGCGCCATGCCATAATATGGTATACCCCTATGTAGTGACACCCATGGAATAACTATAAACAAAATCCAAAATACCACAAAAATATAAAAATATGCCCCAAAAAAATTTAATCCGAGCTTCCTTAACCAACCTTCATTTAAAACTGAAAGCCAAACCTTCTGCCAATTTAACTCCAAATATTTGTATAACACTAACCATCCCCCGGAACCTTTTCACTTTTACTCAAATTTCTAAGAATTAAATTCCAAATATCATACGTTATTCTTTACCTGCATGTGTTGCAACCAACCCTAAACTCTTAAAATATACCGGGAAGAGAAAACATATTCCTCCGACAGGTTACCGCAAAATATCATTCAAAATATCTTGATAACTTTTATTATACTTATGTAAAAGTTGATTATACTGAAAAAAAGCTTTTTAAATTGCCAAGCAAGTTTATTGGCGGAAAAACCTCTTACGATTAGCTTATTGCTAGGTACTTTACATCTATTTTTAAAATCGATGAAATTTGTACAAATCCTTGAATATCTAAATAGTTGGAAAAAATACGATGAATATGTCATATTAGAATGCAAATTACTTTTAGGAAATGGAAAATTGACTATTTCAAAATTAAAGTCGTCTGTTTTATTATGTATTTTAAAAATTAGTGCATTATTAAGTGCAACATTATTATCTAAATCTAGAAAATGGTCACAATTGCCATTCCCTTTACTGAATTCCAGCTTTAACTCTGGTTGATATATTTTAATTGAAATCTCTAAGAAATCTGAAAAATTTATCACCAGAAGGTCATCTAAATATCTTTTATTATTTGAGAGCAAATATTTTATGTTACTTGGATTCTTTATATCCATCATAGGATCGTATTCTAAATAGCTTAAGAACAGTTCCGCTATCACTGGACTGGCATTACCCCCCATAAGAGTTCCAATACTTTGATTATATAGATTACCATTGAATTTAATAAAAAGTATTAAATAAAACAAAATATAGTAGATCATAAATCATATCTAGGCTATAACATCTTGAACTAGTGGTACTATTAAAATAATTAGTACATCTCGCCTTCTTATTATGCGTATCAATTTTTAAAAAAGGCAAATTAGACAAAATAAAAGCTTTCTTAATAATCTTTTTCAAATTTATAAACACTAAATTAATTGGTAAATTTTAAATATAATATAGTGAAATCAAACGAGTCCAGTCTTTTGGCTGAAAATCAAGCCAGAGAATCTATTACTTGCAGTGAATTATTAATGCTCCAATATGGATTAAACTTAGAAAATTTTAAACATTTTATTCTTAGGGCACTGAAATCAATACTATACAGGCCTGCGAGGATTGAGAGGATATTTTGAAAAATTCAAATATTGTAAAAATCATTGTTTTATACTATTACCCCTTGAAGGAGTTGAAATTGATGTTATTAAGACAAGAAGTCCCAATATAGCAGTGGTAAGACAACAAGAAATTAATCGAATAAGTTTTTGTGACGTAACTCGATTACTCCTCCTCCTAGAAGACATTCCTTTTATTGATTACGAGTCAGTTTCTTTTTGGCAGTGAGACGGACAACATCAAAAAACCGTTCTACACATGTTTACTATGTTCATATACATTGGACAGCTGATCATCATGTGAGAATTGCGCTAGAGTTAATGACTATAAAGAAAAGTGTAGATTATACAATCCGTGTAAATTGCATAGAGGATATGCTGTACAAATTAAGGATTGTAATTCATTTCTTGTAGAGGCTTTTGACTCTCACCCTAAAGGATATCTATGCTCCAATTGTGACTGTGATAAGTGTGATCATTGGGAAAACACTTACCCTGGTGTCATTGGTAAAATTCCTAAACTTGATTTCAGTTTATATCTAAGAAATTGGTATCGTCACGGATTTAAATTATTTTGAGAAGAAGAATTTGGAGCGCATTTTAATTGTAAAAACATAAAGAGAGTATGGTTTCTACGCCATCGTCGTGAGGACAATGGTAGTTATGATAACCTACTGATTTTTATTTAGTTGTTAAAGTAAGTGATTCTTCTTATGAGAATATTGTTTATGGTATTAATTCAAATAGTCAGAGAGAAACATGTGAATTTTAAAAGGTGAATTGTAATAGTGTCTTTGACTTCACAAAGAGATTTAATAAAACTTAAGTTACATTATATTGTGGAAAATGTGACCCTGACTTTGCACGCCAGGATCATTACAAGTTGATTCCCAATGATCTGCGACCACTAATCGTTGTCAACGACAACGGCCTAAATGATGATGAAGAAGATGAAGAAATCTAAACAATGAAGACAAAAGACTTTTTTATAGAACAAATATATTTTATTAATAAACAAATTTACATACATTATTAAAATATTTTATTCTTAGGGCACTGAAATCAATTTTATAAAGGCCTGAGAGGATATTTTCCACTATAAAGCCATTCAATCGAGGATTGTCTACATAAATATTTAGAAATTCACCGTAAGTATAGTCACGACATCGAAAAATAAAATATAGTAATGCATGAAAACTACAGCTTTTGGTTGATAAATCTTGTATTCGCATCCGATTTTGAATAATTTTTTTCCCACTTCTTTCAAGGAAGTTTTTGATGTGAGGTGTGTAGGATGCATATGGCAGACCAAGAGGATCAAAAAATTCTATATTCTTCGCTGTTTGAAAGATGCATAGCCAATGCCCTGTCATCAGAGTCGATGGACTACTAATAACAATGATAATGGTACTGTTAGCACTATGGATAAGTTCAAGGAAATCCGAGGGTACGCAAAAGGATTTGTATTTGGACATATATTGATCCATGTCAAATCCATCGATTATTTGATTGGTGTTCATGGTGCCAAGTCTAATAGAACACTACCGCCGGGGGCAGTTTCCCAATAACTTTCAAATTGATTAAGTGAGATTAATGTTACATTCTCCACCAATGGTTTGTCAAAGCTACAGTCCTGACGTACAGTATTCATTCGGACAATGTTCATAATTTGAGTACCAGACAAGTCCAAAACAATACTACAATTATTTTTTTCAAACATTGTTCCGGTTATGTCATTTTCATAGAGTTCTTTACTTTTCTTTGAAAAACTTATATTGTGAAAAAAGTTTTTTATTTAGTTTTTGTTTTTTTTTTATATAGTCATAGTCTTTACAGGGATAAAGAAAATAATAATTTAAATCTTTTGTTTTTTTTTAAATTTATAGTTTGTCCTGCTATTTGTACCCTTTACACCCAACATACACCATTTTAAAATATGGACACAAATAGTAGTGTTTAGTTTAGTTTCATACCTCCTCTAGTTGACCTGAATTGGAAAACTTGATACCATTCGCAAAAAAATCTGCTTGCTTTCTTTGATAGCTTGCATACACTTACGCTATTTTGATTTGGTTAAATTTTAAGAGCAGAAGTAGCCCCAAAATTTTGAACATAATACCCTCAGTCGTTCTTGAGATACTAATGAGATGTCTTATTGGGAATTAGCATTAACACAGTGCATTTCGATTTAATCTACTACGCTGAACAAAATGGCTATCTCAAAATTCTGATTGGATATGTTTTGGGGAATGATGGGCGTGGGGGGAGGCTAGTTTCCCTCCAACAACTTTTGACTTTTCAAAAAGGCCCTAGATCTCTCAATTTCCAATCGAGTGAACCCCTTTTGAAGTTTCTTTGACAACCCCGTCCATATGAAGAGCCCTGCTCTAAAGGAAAAAAAATAATACATAGTACTTTTTGACAGCATTGTTCTTATATGTCCTCAGGGCATAACTTAAAACCCTTGCCCCGACGATTGTGGGGGAGTGTCCTCCTAAAAAACATATTTTCTGTCTGAAAATCAACTACGCTCAAAAAAATGGCTATGTCAAAATTTTGATTGGATGTGTTTGGGGGAATGATGGGCGTAAGGGGGGGGGCTATTTTCCCTCCAATCACTTTCGACTATTAAAAAGGGCACTCAAACTCTTACTTTCCAATCGAATGAATCCCTTTTGAAGTTTCTACGACGACCCCTTCCGAATGAAGTGCCCTGCTCCAAAGGAAAAAATAACACATAATACATTGTGCTATCTTATATGCCCTCAGGGCATAACTTAAAACCCTTGTCCCGAGGATTGTGGGGGAGCGTTCTCCTCAAAAACATATTTTCTATCTGGAAATCAACTACGCTGAACAAAATGGCTATCTCAAAATATTTATTGGGTGTGTTTGGGGGCATGATGGGCGTGGGGGGGCTAGTTGCCCTCCAATCTCTTTCGACTATACAAAAGGGGACTATAACTCTGAATTTCAAATCGAATGAGCCTCTTTTGAAGTTTCTATGACGACCCCTTCCATATGAAGTGCCGTGCTCTAAAGGAAAAAATAATACATAGTACTTTGCGCCAACATTGTTCTTTTTGCCCTCAGCGCATAACTTAAAACCCTTGCCCTGAGGGTTGTGGGTGAGTGTCCTCCTAAAAAACATATTTTCTATCTGGAAATCAACTACGCTGAACAAAATTGCTATCTAAAAATTTTGATTGAATGTGTTTGGGGGAATGATGGGCTTGGGGGAGGGGGGCTAGTTGCCCTCCAATCACTTTCGACTATTAAAAAGGGCGTTAGAACTCTCAATTTCCAATCGAATGAGCACCTTTGAAGTTTTTACGACAATCCCTTCCATATGAAATGCCCTCTCCAAAGGAAAAAAATAATACATAGTACATTGTGCCAACATTGTTCTTATATGCCCTCAGGGCATAACTTAAAACCCTTGCCCCGAGGGCTGTGGGGGAATGTCCTCCTCAAAAATATACTTTCTATCTGGAAATCAACTACGCTGAACAAAATTGCTATCTAAAAATTTTGATTGAATGTGTTTGGGGGAATGATGGGCTTGGGGGAGGGGGGCTAGTTGCCCTCCAATCACTTTCTACTATTAAAAGGAAACTAGTCCTTTGAATATCCAATCGAATGAGCTTTTTGGAAGTTTCTACGACAACACATTCTTTGAAAACCTTTTATGACCCCAGGGGATAACTTAAAACCCTTACCCTGAGGGCTCTCGGGGAGTGTCCTCCGGAATAACATATTTTCTATCTGGAAATCAACTACGCTGAACAAAATGGCTATCTCAAAATTTTTATTGATTGTGTTTGGGGAAATGATGGGTCGGGGGGGGAGGGCTAGTTGCCCTCCAATCAATTTTGACTATTGAAAAGGGCGCTAGCTCTTTGAATTTCAAATCGAATAAGCCTTTTTGAAGTTTCTGCGACAACACCTTCTTTAAAAACTTTATATGCCCCCAGGGCATAACTTAAAACCCTTTTGCTGAGGGTTTTGGGGGAGTTTACACCTCAAAAAAATATATTTTCTACCTTGAAATCAACTACGCCGAACAAAATGGCTATTTCAAAATTTTGATTGGATGTGTTTGGGGGAATAATGGGTTTTGGGGGGGGGACTTGTTTCCCCCCAATCACTTTCGACTAGTAAAGAGAGTACTACCAATTTCCAATCGAATGAGCCCCTTTGAAGTTTTTACGACAATCCCTTCCATATGAAGTGCCCTGCTCCAAAGGAAAAAAAATAATACATAGTACATTGTGCCAATATTGTTCTTATATGCCCTCAGGCCATAACTTAAACCAATGCCCTGAGGGTTGTAGGGGAATGTCCTCCTCAATAACATATTTTCTATCTGGAAATCAACTACGCTGAACAAAATGGCTATCTCAAAACTTTGATTGGATGTGTTCGGGGGAATAATGGGCGTTGGGGGGGGGGAGGCTTGTTGCCCCCCAATCACTTTGACTATTAAAAAGGGTACTACCCCTTCAAATTTCCAATCGAATGAGCCTGTTTTGAAGTTTCTACGACAGCGCCTTCTATAAAAACCTTATATGCCCCCCGGGCATAACTTAGAACCCTTGCCCTGGGGGTTGTGGGGGAGTGTCCTCCTCAAAAACATATTTTTTATCTGTAAATCAACTACGCTGAACAAAATGGCTATTTCAAAATTTTGATTGGATTATTTCTGGGGAATGATGGGCGAGGGGGGAGCTAGTTGCCCTCCAATCACTTTCGACTATTAAAAGGGCACTAGAACTCTCAATTTCCAATCGAATGAGCCCCTTTTGAAGTTTTTGCTACGACCACTTCCATATGAAGTGGCCTGCTCTAAAGGAAAAAATAAATAGATAGTACATTGTGCCAACATTGTTCTTATATGCCTTCAGGGCATAACTTAAGACCCTTGCCCCGAGGGTTGTGGGGGAGTTTCCTCCTCAAAAACATATTTTCTATCTGGAGATGAACTATGCTGAGCAAAATGACTATCTCAAAATTTAGATTGGATTTGTTTGGAGATATGATTGGCGTGGGGGAGGGGGGGGGACTAGTTGCCCTCTAATCACTTTAGACTATTAAAAAGGGCACTAGAACTCTCAATTTCCAATTGAATGAGCCCCTTTTGAAGTTTTACGACAACCCCTTCCATATGAAGTGCCCTGCTCTAAAGGAAAAAATAAATAGATAGTACATTGTGCCAACATTGTCATTATATGCCCTCAGGGCATAACTTAAGACCCTTGCCCCGAGGGTTGTTGGGAAGAGTTCTCCTCAAAAACATATTTTTTTATGTGGAAATCAACTACGCTGAACAAAATAGCTATCTCAAAATTTTTATTGGATGTATTTGGGGGAATGATGGGATTGGGGGGGCTAGAGACCCTCCAATCACTTTCAACTATTAAAACGAGCACTAGTCCTTTGAACTTCCAATCGAATGAGCCTTTTTGAAGTTTCCACGACAACTTCTTCTTAAGAAACCTTATTTGACCCCAGGGCATAACTTAAAACCCTTGCCCTGAGGGCTGTGGAGGAGTGTGTACTCAAAAACATATTTTCTATCTGGTAATCAACTAGGCTAAACAAAATGACTAACTCAAAATTTTGATTGACTGTTTTTGGGGAAATGATGGGCATGGGGGGGGCTTATTGTCCTCCAATCACTTTAGACTATGAAAAAGGGCACTAGCCCTTCGACTTTACAATCGAATGAGCCTGTTTTGAAGTTCCTACGACAACGCCTTCTATAAAAATCTTACATGCCCCCCGGGCATAACTTAGAACCCTTGCCCTGGGGGTTGTGGGGGAATGTCCTCCTCAAAAAAATATTTTCTATCTGGAAATCAACTACGCTGAACAAAATGGCTATCACAAAATTTTGATTGGATGTGTTCGGGGGAATAATGGGCGTTGGGGGGGGGAGGCTTGTAGCCCCCAAAATCACTTTCGACTACTAAAGAGAGTACTACCCCTTCGAATTTCCAATCGAATGAGCCTGTTTTGAAGTTTCTACGACAGCGCCTTCTATAAAAACCTTATATGCCCCCCGGGCATAACTTAAAACCCTTGCCCTGGGGGTTGTGGGGGAGTGTCCTCCTTAAAAACACATTTTTTATCTGTAAATCAACTATGCTGAACAAAATGGCTATTTCAAAATTTTGATTGGATTATTTCTGGGGAATGATGGGCGAGGGGGGAGCTAGTTGCCCTCCAATCACTTTCGACTATTAAAAGGGCACTAGAACTCTCAATTTCCAATCGAATGAGCCCCTTTTGAAGTTTTTGCTACGACAACTTCCATATGAAGTGGCCTGCTCTAAAGGAAAAAATAAATAGATAGTACATTGTGCCAACATTGTCATTATATGCCCTCAGGGCATAACTTAAGACCCTTTCCCCGAGGGTTGTGGGGGATTTTCCTCCTCAAAAACATATTTTCTATCTGGAAATGAACTATGCTGAGCAAAATGACTATCTCAAAATTTAGATTGGATTTGTTTGGAGATGTGATTGGCGTGGGGGAGGGGGGGGACTAGTTGCCCTCTAATCACTTTCGACTATTAAAAAGGGCACTAGAACTCTCAATTTCCAATTGGATGAGCCCCTTTTGAAGTTTTACGACAACCCCTTCCATATGAAGTGCCCTGCTCTAAAGGAACAAAATAAATAAAACATGGTACATTGTGCCAACATTGTTCTTATATGCCCTCAGGACATAACTTAAAACCCTTGCCCTGAGGGTTGTTGGGAAGTGTTCTCCTCAAAAACATATTTTTTTATGTGGAAATCCACTACGCTGAACAAAATAGCTATCTCAAAACTTTTATTGGATGTATTTGGGGGAATGATGGGATTGGGGGGGGCTAGAGACCCTCCAATCACTTTCAACTATTAAAACGAGCACTAGTCCTTTGAACTTCCAATCGAATGAGCCTTTTTGAAGTTTCCACGACAACTTCTTCTTAAGAAACCTTATTTGACCCCAGGGCATAACTTAAAACCCTTGCCCTGAGGGCTGTGGAGGAGTGTGTACTCAAAAACATATTTTCTATCTGGTAATCAACTAGGCTAAACAAAATGACTAACTTAAAATTTTGCTTGACTGTTTTTGGGGAAATGATGGGCATGGGGGGGCTTATTGTCCTCCAATCACTTTCGACTATGAAAAAGGGCACTAGCCCTTCGACTTTACAATCGAATGAGCCTGTTTTGAAGTTCCTACGACAACGCCTTCTATAAAAATCTTACATGCCCCCGGGCATAACTTAGAACCCTTGCCCTGGGGGTTGTGGGGGAGTGTCCTCCTCAAAAACATATTTTCTATCTGGAAATCAACTATGCTGAACAAAATTGCTATCTCAAAATTTTGATTGGATGTGTTTGGGGGAATAATGGGTGTTGGGGGGGGGGCTTGTTGCCCCCCAATCACTTTCGACTACTAAAGAGAGTACTACCCCTTCGAATTTCCAATCGAATGAGCCTGTTTTGAAGTTTCTACGACAGCGCCTTCTATAAAAACCTTATATGCCCCCGGGCATAACTTAGAACCCTTGCCCTGGGGGTTGTGGGGGAGTGTCCTCCTCAAAAACATATTTTCTATCTGGAAATCAACTACGCTGAACAAAATGGCTATTTCAAAATTTTGATTGGATTATTTCTGGGGAACGATGGGCGAGGGGGAGATAGTTGCCCTCCAATCACTTTCGACTATTAAAAGGGCACTAGAACTCTCAATTTCCAATCGAATGAGCCCCTTTTGAAGTTTTTGCTACGACCACTTCCATTTGAAGTGGCCTGCTCTAAAGGAAAAAATAAATAGATAGTACATTGTGCCAACATTGTCATTATATGCCCTCAGGGCATAACTTAAGACCCTTGCCCCGAGGGTTGTGGGGGAGTTTCCTCCTCAAAAACATATTTTCTATCTGGAAATGAACTATGTTGAGCAAAATGACTATCTCAAAATTTAGATTGGATTTGTTTGGAGATATGATTGGCGTGGGGGAGGGGGGGACTAGTTGCCCTCTAATCACTTTCGACTATTAAAAAGGGCACTAGAACTCTCAATTTCCAATTGAATGAGCCCCTTTTGAAGTTTTACGACAACCCCTTCCATATGAAGTGCCCTGCTCTAAAGGAAAAAAATAAATAAAACATAGTACATTGTGCCAACATTGTTCTTATATGCCTTCAGGACATAACTTAAAACCCTTGCCCTGAGGGTTGTTGGGAAGTGTTCTCCTCAAAAACATATTTTTTTATGTGGAAATCAACTACGCTGAACAAAATAGCTATCTCAAAATTTTTATTGGATGTATTTGGGGGAATGATGGGATTGGGGGGGCTAGAGACCCTCCAATCACTTTCAACTATTAAAACGAGCACTTGTCCTTTGAACTTCCAATCGAATGAGCCTTTTTGAAGTTTCCACGACAACTTCTTCTTAAGAAACCTTATTTGACCCCAGGGCATAACTTAAAACCCTTGCCCTGAGGGCTGTGGAGGAGTGTGTACTCAAAAACATATTTTCTATCTGGTAATCAACTAGGCTAAACAAAATGACTAACTCAAAATTTTGATTGACTGTTTTTGGGGAAATGATGGCATGGGGGGGGCTTATTGTCCTCCAATCACTTTCGACTATGAAAAAGGGCACTAGCCCTTCGACTTTACAATCGAATGAGCCTGTTTTGAAGTTCCTACGACAACGCCTTCTATAAAAATCTTACATGCCCCCGGGCATAACTTAGAACCCTTGCCCTGGGGGTTGTGGGGGAATGTCCTCCTCAAAAACATATTTTCTGTCTGGAAATCAACTATGCTGAACAAAATGGCTATCTCAAAATTTTGATTGGATGTGTTCGGGGGAATAATGGGCGTTGGGGGGGGAGGCTTGTTGCCCCCCAATCACTTTCGACTACTAAAGAGAGTACTACCCCTTCGAATTTCCAATCGAATGAGCCTGTTTTGAAGTTCCTACGATAACGCCTTCTATAAAAATCTTACATGCCCCCGGGCATAACTTAGAACCCTTGCCCTGGGGGTTGTGGGGGAATGTCCTCCTCAATAAAATATTTTCTATCTGGAAATCAACTACGCTGAACAAAATGGCTATCTCAAAATTTTGATTGGATGTGTTCGGGGAATAATGGGCGTTGGGGGGGGGAGGCTTGTTGCCCCCCAATCACTTTCGACTACTAAAGAGAGTACTACTCCTTCAAATTTACAATCGAATGAGCCTGTTTTGAAGTTTCTACGACAGCGCCTTCTATAAAAACCTTATATGCCCCCCGGGCATAACTTAAAACCCTTGCCCTGGGGGTTGTGGGGGAGTGTCCTCCTTAAAAAGATATTTTTTATCTGTAAATCAATTACGCTGAACAAAATGGCTATTTCAAAATTTTGATTGGATTATTTCTGGGGAATGATGGGCGAGGGGGGAGCTAGTTGCCCTCCAATCACTTTCGACTATTAAAAGGGCACTAGAACTCTCAATTTCCAATCGAATGAGCCCCTTTTGAAGTTTTTGCTACGACAACTTCCATATGAAGTGGCCTGCTCTAAAGGAAAAAATAAATAGATAGTACATTGTGCCAACATTGTCATTATATGCCCTCAGGGCATAACTTAAGACCCTTGCCCCGAGGGTTGTGGGGGAGTTTCCTCCTCAAAAACATATTTTCTATCTGGAAATGAACTATGCTGAGCAAAATGACTATCTCAAAATTTAGATTGGATTTGTTTGGAGATATGATTGGCGTGGGGGAGGGGGGGGGGACTAGTTGCCCTCTAATCACTTTCGACTATTAAAAAGGGCACTAGAACTCTCAATTTCCAATTGAATGAGCCCCTTTTGAAGTTTTACGACAACCCCTTCCATATGAAGTGCCCTGCTCTAAAGGAAAAAAATAAATAAAACATAGTACATTGTATCAACATTGTTCTTATATGCCCTCAGGACATAACTTAAAACCCTTGCCCTGAGGGTTGTTGGGAAGTGTTCTCCTCAAAAACATATTTTTTTATGTGGAAATCAACTACGCTGAACAAAATAGCTATCTCAGAATTTTTATTGGATTTATTTGGGGGAATGATGGGATTGGGGGGGCTAGAGACCCTCCAATCACTTTCAACTATTAAAACGAGCACTAGTCCTTTGAACTTCCAATCGAATGAGCCTTTTTGAAGTTTCCACGACAACTTCTTCTTAAGAAACCTTATTTGACCCCAGGGCAAAACTTAAAACCCTTGCCCTGAGGGCTGTGGAGGAGTGTGTACTCAAAAACATATTTTCTATCTGGTAATCAACTAGGCTTAACAAAATGACTAACTCAAAATTTTGATTGACTGTTTTTGGGGAAATGATGGGCATGGGGGGGGCTTATTGTCCTCCAATCACTTTCGACTATGAAAAAGGGCACTAGCCCTTAGACTTTACAATCGAATGAGCCTGTTTTGAAGTTCCTACGACAACGCCTTCTATAAAAATCTTACATGCCCCCGGGCATAACTTAGAACCCTTGCCCTGGGTTTTGTGGGGGAGTGTCCTCCTCAAAAACATATTTTCTATCTGGAAATCAACTATGCTGAACAAAATGGCTATCTCAAAATTTTGATTGGATGTGTTTGGAGGAATAATGGGCGTGGGGGGGGCTAGTTGCCCTCCAATCATTTTTTAGTATTGAAAAGGGCACTAGACCTTTCAATTTCCAATCAAATGAGCCTTTTTGAAGTTTCTACGACAACGCCTTATATAAAAACCTTATAAGCCCCCAAGGCATAACTTAAAACCCCTGCCCTTAGGGTTTTGGGGGAGTGTCCTTCTCAAAAACATATTTTCGAACTGGAAATCAGCTACGCTGAACGAAATGGCTATCTCAAAATTTGGATTGGATGTGTTTGGGGGAATGATGGGCGTAGGGGGGGGAGATTTGCCCTCCAATCACTTTCGACCATTAAAAAGGGCCCTAGAACTCTTGATTTCCAATCGAATGAGCCCCTTTTGAAGTCTCTACGACTACCCCTTCCATATGAAGTGCCCTGCTCTAAAGTAAAAAAATAATATATGGTACATTGTGTCAACATTGGTCTTACATTTCTTCAGGGCATAACTTAATACCCTTGCCACGAGGGTTGTTGGGGATTGTTCACCTCAAAAAGATATTTTCTATCTTGAAATCAACTACGCTGAACAAAAAGGCTATCTCAAAATTTTGATTGGATGTGTTTGGGGGAATGATGGGGACGTGGGGGGGGTAGTTACCCTCCAATCACTTTCGACTATTAAAAAGGGTACTAGCGACCCCAATTTCCAATCGAATGAGCCCTTTTCGAAGTTTCTACGACAACTCTTTCGATACGAAGTGCCTGTCGAAGAAAGAAAAAAAAAACATTGTGGTGACATCGTTCTTAGGCAGTGCTAGCGCGCTGGCTATGATAATCCATCGGTAGAGGTGGTAGCAAGATTTTCAGAATTTTTTCTCACCACAATTTTTAAATCGATAAATGTGGATGATAAATCTATGAAGTAGTATTCATTTAAATAGGTTTGAAAATGTTTATTTTTGGAGAATGGTAGTTGTGGGTAGAACTGTTCATAGTATCCATGTTTTACACTGACATTGAAACGTGGTGTCGACAGACTGCATACACTCTGCATTGAAAAGATTTAGAGATGTGCTGACAGGGGGATGAGATTCCTTGCGAGGTAGATATGCCACTTTAGTCTTGGAAAAAAATACTTTTTCGATCTAACAATTTTTCTTCTTGGTTCATTTTTCTTATTCTTCTTTGACAAGAGTGATGTCTTTCGCTTCTAACCTGAGTAGAGACTGATGAATGATGAAGTGTTTCTCAACCTTCTTTTACCTCTTCCACTTTATTGTGATTTCAATCGTTCACCATGGGATCGTTTGCTGCACCTGAGATTTTGTGAAACACTTTCTTTAAGATATTTTTCAGCCCCCCAATCGTGTAGTGTAGAGGATGTAAAATCCACGCCAACCGGAGCAATATATTTTTTAGCCAGAGGTAGTAAAGAGCAAAACTGCTAAGCAAACAAACTGCCAAGATCATAGCCCGACATTGACGAACGACCCCTATAATTTTCCATCCCATAGCCCAATTGTCATGGCTGGAGAGTAGTAACATAGCAATCAATATTGGGACAAACAAATATATTTTTCTATTAACCATCTCGTTGTTGTTGATGAATGGGTCGAAAGTGACATGTAGTCACAGCCAAACCTTTTGTTGTTGCTAGAGGATTATCTATTATATACTTCTTAATGTTAACTGACAGAGTTCCAAATACGAAGTGTTTACCGGAACATACTGAAGACGCTTTATATCGTAGTGATGAACATTTTCATGGGTGGAACATGTTCTTGGAGTGAAACAGATTAGCAAACCAACTGCACAGATCATAGCCCGACATTGACGAATGACCTTTGTAATAGTTCATCCCATGACCCAATTGTTGTGTTTGGACAGTAGTAACATAGCAAGCAATATCGGGACAAACAAATATATTTGATCTATTAGCCATCTCGTTGTTGTTGTTGAATGGGTCTAAAATGAAATGTAATCCCAGCAAAAACTTTTGTTATTGATAGAGGATCACCTAATTCATTTCTGAATATTAACTGACAGAGTTTGAAATACAAAGTGTTTACAGGAACTTAATGAAGATGCTTTATATTATAGCGATGAACATGTTCATGGGTGGTTTTTCGTTCAAGAAGAAGTAGGAGGGGAACATTTGAATTACCAATTCTCGATGTTTCAACAAAGGACGCATAAGAAAATATACAAGAGTCCGAGTCGAAGCTGGGTGGATAATCTTCAAAAATAACTGGATTCATTCAACTGACAGTTCCAGTTTTTTCACCACAGATCATATACTGTTTAAAGCCAAGAACATCTCTCAGATTACAATTGAAATGAATCATTTCGTTGTCAATTGGTGACCAAATGTAAATCTTGCCATGTTCCATTTAATAATTAAATTGGAATGTACCTTTCTTACGAATATAGATTTTTCTACTGATTGTACGAAACAAATCAGTGATCAGTCATCAATATCGGAACATACAAATACATTTTTCTATAAGCCATTTTTTCTATCCGTGATGTTGAATGGATCGAAAAGACATGTAACCAAAGCAAAACCTTTTGTTATTGCCAGAGGATCACCTAATTCGCTGCTTAAAGTTAACTGACAGAGTCCCCAATACGAAGTGTTTTCAGGAACATACTGAAGATGCTTTATATTATAGCGATGAACATGTTCATGGGTGGTTTTTCGTTCAAGAACAAGTAGGGGGGAACATTTGAATTACCAATTCTCGATGTTTCAACAAAGGACTCATAAAGAAATATACAAGATTCCGAGGTGAAACTGGGTAGATAATTTGCAATAATAACACGATTTATCCCACTGACAGTTCCAGTGTTTTTACTACTGATCATATTCTATTTAAAGCCAAGAACATCTGTCAGATTACAATTGAAATGAATCATTTTGTTGTAAGTGGTTGACCTAATGTAAATCTTGCCATGTTCCATTGAATAATTAAATTGGAATGTACCTTTCTTACGAACAGAGATTTTCCCATTGATTGTACGAAACAAATCAGTCATACCACCAAATTCTTTGTATTTCAGTGTGAAATGGGGATATTCACTAGATTTCATTGCATGTACCCATTCATACTCAAGAAAGAATAAACCAATCAAATGGTATAACTTTCATCTCATACGTGCGATCTTTTTTCAGGATATCACATGTGTATTCCCTGAATACAATTGGCAAGAGCAACTTCATACTTTTTATCGTCGAATTTGATGGTGGGGGAGAGTTTTGTCCAAATATCACTTGTTTTATTCAAATCGTTGTAGAGGGGGTCAGAGATGTTGTACATAAACGTTACATAAAAATCATTAAGGATTTTGTACGTCCTCAGCAAATATCCACTAATCAAAATAAGAGTTATATCCTAGCCAATGAACGAGCAACAGTCTCTTGCCCCTGCGAGTAAAAGTCTTTAATATCTCTTCGTTCTGATAGAATCCAATGTTTTTTTTTTTATGTAATTCATAATCATAAGAACCGCCAAGAATATCACCATCTTTCACGTCATGTAGACGGTATGTTATGGGTGTAGTGTCTAAGAGTCTAGAGATTTTAGAAAGTTCAGTGGATCATAAGTAGTTACCCTTTTTAAAAACATTAGTAGTTCGATTGATTCGAACAGGTTTACCAATAATGAATTTCTTCACTTCCTTCCCACCACCACCACCACCACCATCGGAATGTTGTTTAAGAAACGTGTCAAGTGTATTAGCACCACCAACTCGATGAACTTCCGTTGGGGTTTAGTTGTACAAATATCAAAGAGTGCGTTGACTATAAATGAACAAAATTTTATCCAGATCATGAATAAAAGCAGCAGGATTTTTCAATGTGTATCTTGAAATTAAAAGTTAATCCGTTTGAATCTTCTTATAGCAATCCTGTTCAAGGATGATTTCAAGAGCTTTAGCAACTTCATCACCTCTCTTTGACTGCAGTGGAGTTGCATATGCATAGCGACTAAAAACACTAATTGCAAGTAGAATATACCCTTATGGATTATTGATACGCCAATGAATCTCATCTTGAGTCAAAAGATCGGCTTGTAATATTTGCAATGGGAAAGAGGCTTTAGTTTTTTGCCAGTGACCACTAGGAACTATACGATTACAATTTGGGGTGTAACTTGATTCATTCTGTAAATACTGTGCCGCCAGCTTCTTTTCAAGTCCATTGAATTGAGCAACTGTGGTGGGTGAACTTAAACTTCCCACATCACCCATATTCCCGTAAACATGTTGCAAAGCTTCAACAATTTTGAACATAAACACGTAGTGAAGTGTCCACTGCCCATTTGCATTCTAACAGATGATGGTAAGGCATCGTCACTTGAGTCGCCCCATCACTCTGGCCAAATCATTTCCACTTGGTGTGCTAGTATTTTCCGAAAATAATTTAAAACAGTATATTGATATTTGACTAAATTCCTTTAATCGTTTCAAATCTTGTTTATTGGCCATATGACTTTTGGGGAAATTTAACAAGTTTAAAAATTTATGCAAATGAATGTCAAATGATACAAGCTTTAACGATTTGTAATCAAATCTGATGATAAATCAAGTAGAATGTAGGTCTTGCCATGGATTATAACTTGATTCCCACCACCACTAGCATGAATTTGAACATATTAAATTTCTGTGAGACAAGTCAAGAGTCTTTCACACTGTTCGCTATAGAAATGTGGCATTAGATTTGCAACACTTGTCAAAACTTTTAACAAATCTTCTTCTTTGGTGTTGTTGCTGTCGGAGTTAGTGTTGATTGTGGGATGTTGGACTCATTTCCTTCTTGTGATCAATGAAATCTACATTGAGTGGTCTCTCACGGTAGGGTTTATGTTTGTCGACCTGGCAAAATGTATTCTGAAGCAGAGTTAATCTTTCATCTTCGGCAATTGTCTCATTTTTAAGAACTTTTTGAGATTGTCCTCGAAACAGTCCTTTGGCGAAAGGGCGAGTTTAATTGGAGTCAATTTATAGGTTTTGGCCATCTAAAGAAAACTGTTTAGTTTTCTCTTTCACTGCAGGACTGGTAAGTCGTGCAATTAATGACAGTAAAAGTGTAAAGAAGCTACCACCCACTTGAAGAAGTCGTTTTCTTTTAAAGTTGTTTCCTTTATTTTTGCTTGCTGCTAGGGCACGTACAAGTGAACGATGTTGCTTTGTCTGTTTCTTAACACCTTCTGGCAGTTGAACATAGCCTTCAGTTAAATTTAAACAGAAATCTGATATGATATTAATGAATTCTCTGTCGACAACATGTTTGAGCATGGCCTTCATTAGTTCCTAAAATTTTGAATTATCTAGGACGATCAATAAATGTCGATATCCATGTAGTTTTTTTAGTGTCATGATTACAATAAACGACCTTTGTTGGTGTCGAGCGGCAGATATTAGAAATTTCTAAGGTTTTGAATTACCTAGGACGATGAATGAATGTCGATCGATGTATTTTTTCAGTGTCATGATTGCAACAAACGACCTTTATTACTGTTCACGGGCAGAAATACAGTGATTTCATTGTCAAAAATATCGGTGACTACACGTAAATCCTTGGGTTTGTTCTGACTCAGGTGCAGTAGAATACAACCATTGGGTTTATTTGTAGCCTGATTGTAGGCAATGAGCAAAAATTTTGGTCCACCCGGATCCACTTGCCTGTTTGAAGTTATGAGGGAACTGGAATCACAAACAACCCTGTAAATGATATAGTAGGTACAATTCAAAGTAATTGTTCTCATACACTTGCTCTGATGAAACGTTTTGTGCAGAACTAAGGTTACGGAGCTCCATTGATGATGAGAACGGACATTGAACAATTGTATCATATCCTATGACCATTCTTCAACGGATTCAGCTAAAGCATTAATAATAAGCCAAGAGTTTGGTTCAATGCTATAGAAAATATCAAGTCCCTCTATGAATTTCATGTCTGGGGCAATAGTTTTTATTCGATCATACGATTTTTGCCAAACACTGTAGCAATTGTAATTTTTTTTGGATTTTCTGAAAACCTGTTATCACGATTTTGAATTATTTTCGTTAAAAGTGTCGTTTGGCCTGGCATTGATGGTCCACGAAGAAACAATCTAAATGGAGTTTTAAATTGATACATAGTCCCTTGCGATGTCAAAATACAACTAACTATAGAATGCATCTGTCTTTTGAATAAATGATAATAATTTCCCTAATTTGATTCGAGAACAATAAATTTTCAAAGAATAACACATGTTTTTACTCACAAATAGAAGGCACGAGCAATAAATTCAAAACAATAATACATTTTTAGAATAAAAGGGCACTACAAAATGCACTTATCACAAGTAGAAAGGGGTCCCCCAACCCCTGGAAGGACGTGGCAGGTGCTGAGGACGCCCGGCCAAAGGCCGGATCACTTCCCCCGGACCTCCTTCCCCAGGCCGGCCACATGCACAGGGCCAAAAAACTTTTTAAAACAACTTTTTTACCATGAAAAAAAACTCACATAGGACAACTCTGCCTTGCTAAAGAATATAAAACACTGCTGAGTTGGGGAAAAGAAAAACTTCACATCTATAGACAAACAGGATCCACACCACCCACCCACCATTTACTATTGAAGTTTTACCTGAGCGAGGTGATGTCTATAGTGTTGACATATACCTCGGTCAGAGGTTAGATAATGTCCGTGGGGGTAGCCCCGTCACACCATCCGCAGACGCATTGACTTTATCTTATATGGGGGACTTGGCAATTTTATCCATTGGAACTCTGTAGTTTTTAAATTTTAAAGAATGAATCACCACGACTTTCGCTCTTGTACTAAAACACTTTCCACATAGTTTCTATAAACACTCAGGTCAAAATTCTGATTCACATAGTGTCTAGGCACCCCTTGCAGAGTTTTTGATTACCTCATTGTATGTTTCCACACACGGGACGGCTGGCCAAAGTCCAGATCTCTTCTCCCGGAGCTTCCCGCCCAGGCCGGCCACATGCACAGGGCCAAAACACTTTTTCAAAAAATTTTTTTATCATGAAAAAAAACTCACATTGAACAACTCTACCTTGCTAAAGAATATAAAATCACTGCTGAGTTGGGGAAAAGAAAAACTTCACATCTATAGACAAACAGGATCCACACCACCTACCCACCATTTACTATTGAAGTTTTACCTGAGCGAGGTTATGTCTATAGTGTTGACATATACCTCGGTCAGAGGTTAGATAATGTCCGTGGGGGTAGCCCCGTCACACCATCCGCAGACGCATTGACTTTATCTTATATGGGGGACTTGGCAATTTTATCCATTGGAACTCTGTAGTTTTTAAATTTTAAAGAATGAATCACCACGACTTTCGCTCTTGTACTAAAACACTTTCCACATAGTTTCTATAAACACTCAGGTCAAAATTCTGATTCACATAGTGTCTAGGCACCCCCTTGCAGACTTTTTTGATTACCTCATTGTATGTTTCCACACACGGGACGGCTGGCCAAAGTCCAGATCTCTTCTCCCGGAGCTCCCCGCCCAGGCCGGCCACATGCACAGGGCCAAAACACTTTTTAAAAAAAATTTTTTATCATGAAAAAAAACTCACATTGAACAACTCTACCTTGCTAAAGAATATAAAAACACTGCTGAGTTGGGGAAATGAAAAACTTTGTATCTATAAACAAACAGGATCCACACCACCCACCCACCCACCATTTACTATTGAAGTTTTGCTCGACCAAGGTGATGGCTATAGTGTTGACATACACCTCCGTCAGAGGTTAGATAATGCCTATGGGGTAGCCCCGTCACACCATCCGCACACGCATAGACTTTATCCGATATGGGGGACTTGGCAATTTTATCCAATGGAAATGTGCAGTTTTTAAATTTTAAAGAGTGAATCACCAGGACTTTCGCTCTTGCCCTAAAACACTTTCCACACAGTTTCTATAAACACTCAGATCAAAATTTTGATTCACATAGTGTCTAGGCACCCCCTTGCAGGCTTTTTGATTACCTCATTTTTTATTTCCACACAGTACACTTTTGAACCTGCAAGCACACCGTTGGAAATCAAGTCAATCCCTGTCTCGGATTTTAGCATTAATAATTGTTTTGGGGCCTGGCGCTTCACTAGCTCGGGGTCGATGGACTCAATCCAATTGGTAAAGTCCATTCGACAGCTAATGTGTTTAACTTTTCCCAAATCTTCTAACAAATTTGCGATTTTAACTTTAGCAAAAGTGAATCGGTATCCAAATAATATACTTGAACTTCTCCTTCCCCTTGCCATTGGCACCTAAGCCTATCCTAAAAGAATTACAACATGAGTTTTTTTTTTAATTTCTGTTATTGCACTGACAACAACAATATTTTTATTTAATATAAATTTTCTTTTTTCCTTTGCAAGAGGACCATATTGGAGTCAATGACGGTGAATTATGTGAAGTTTGGATCAGCAATGACTCGAGCACATTCCTCTGGGTCGATCACTACGTTACAACGAACTTCCATTGCTTATACTCTCGCATATTTTACCGAAGGCTGAATTCAAAATGAGTTTAAAGATTTCCTTATCAACCTTCGTTTTTGCTTCGGGACGTTTACTAACAAAAGTGTCAATAAACATTTTCAAAAAGAGTTTTTGGTCAAATTGGAGGGCTCTGTATCTTACGAAACTTGATGTACATGGATATTCTCTTTCGGATGAAGGTTGGCAATAAGTTTTGTTTGAATGTGTCCAATGCACACCCCAATCCTCTACCAAAGAAATATTGTATGGACTCAAAGAGTTCCTAGTCACATGCCTGTTTATGCACGGGAAAAAAATTCCTTCACTGTGTCATGATGCTCAACCGGTATTTCACCATGGGTTTCAAAAAACCATCCTTGCGCTTCATTCTCCTTAACATTGGCAATATTGAGGAAATTTGAAGCAAGAGAATCGTTAAGCAATTTGTAATTACCACACGGCAAAGAGTAGTGGGACATTCCCGACGGATAAAGGGAGTTCATATACAACCGCATCCGATACTTTACCGGTGTCTGGTCAAGTCGGGTTAGTTTTAAGGATATGA
>CM051269.1:26186437-26216437 GCA_027921565.1 Artemia sinica
TAGGTGAGATTCTCAGATGTTTCAATTACTTGGTGTGGTCGGGGAAATTAACATGTGAAGCTCATAAATCCTCACCCCTGTTTCTAACTGGCAAGTTCTGGGTATTTCAATTACTTGGTGTGGTCGGGGCGTTAGTCACGGAGCTCCTATCCCTTGCACCTGTACAATGTGGTCAGAGGTCACGACACTGCTAGGGAAAAAACCCCCATAGAATTCCGGTTCTGTTGAAAGCAGTCTGGTAGGTTTTGGTCATGCATTGTTAAAATTCTCGTCTGGCAAGATTCCCGGATGCTATGACACAATATAATTACTTGAAGTGTGGTGGGGATAGTAAGGAAATTAGAATCGGATTTCAAGCGCATGTTACATCACGAGACATACCTTTGCCTTTAAAGGGTCTGATAAGAGGAACTACCAACCCCTCAAGCCATCACCTACGCAATGCGGTCACCAGTTCTATCAAAAGTTACACAATTGGCAAGATTCCCATATGCTATGACACGATATAATTACTTAAAGTGTCGTTAGGATATTAGGGAAATTAGCAAAGGAAATTAGCATTGGATTCAAAGCTCACGTTTCGTCACGCGACACAGCCCTCCTAGGATTTCAAAGACATGCCCTATTTCTAGGTGAAATTCCCAGGTGTTTCAATTACCTGGAATGTGGTTGGGATAATAGGGAAATAAACAAGGAGAGCTCTTAACCCCACGCACCTGCACAACGCAGTCATCAGTTCTATTAAACGGAACACACTCCTCTGGACTCCAATGATGTCACAACACACCCCGTTTAAAACGAACAGGTCTAATATGTTTGATGTAATTTTACGTAACTCTACCATACTCTTAACTAAAACTAAACTAAGATCTAAACTAAAGCTCATAACTAAAACTAAACTAAACCATAACTCTAACTAAAACTCTAAGCTAAGACTCTAAACTAAAACTCTAAATTCTTAACTAAAACTAAACTAAACTATAACTAAAACTCTAAGCTAAGACTCTAAATTAAAACTCTAAACTCTAAAAACTCTTAACTCTTAACTCTAAACTCTTAACTAAAACTAAACTAAAACTCTAAACTAAAACTCTTAACTAAAACTTAACTACAAGTCTAAACTAAAGCTCTCAACTAAAATTAAACTAAACTATAACTCAAACTAAATCTCTAAGCTAACACTCTAAATTAAAACTCTACACTCTAAACCAAAACTAAACTAAACTCTAACTCTAACTAAAACTCTAAGCTCTAAACTAAAACTCTCATCTAAAACTAAATAACATGTCTGAACTGAGATTCTTAACTAAAACTAAATTAAACTATAACTCTAACTTAAAATCTATGCTAAGACTCTAAACTAAAACTCTGAATTAAAACTAAATTAAACTGTAACTCTAACTAAAACTCTAAGCTAAGACTCGAAACTAAAACTCCAATATCTAAACTAAAACTCTTAACTAAAACTAAACTAAAACTGTAACTCTAACTATAACTCTAAACTAGGGCTCCTATCTAAAACTAAACTAAACCATAACTCTAACTAAAACTCTAAGCTAAGACTTTAAACTAAAACTCAAAATTCTCAACTAAAACTAAAATAAACTATAACTATAACTAAAACTCTAAGCTAAGACTCTAAACTAAAACTCCTATCTAAAACTAAACAACAACTCTAAACTGAAATTCTTAACTAAAACTAAACTAAACTATAACTCTAAAACTCTATGCTAAGACTCTAAACTAAAACTCTGAATTAAAACTAAGCTAAACTATAACTCTAACTAAAACTCTAAGCTAAGACTCGAAACTAAAACTCCAATATCTAAACTAAAACTCCTAACTAAAACTAAACTATAACTATAACTAAAGCTCTAAACTAAAACTCTAAACTAAAACTCTTAACTAAAACTAAACTAGATATCTAAACTAAATTTCTTAACAAAAACTAAACTAAACCATAACAAAACTCTAAGCTAAGACTTTAAACTAAAACTCTAAATTCTCAACTAAAAGTAAACTAAACTATAACTATAACTAAAACTCTAAGCTAAGACTCTAAACTAAAACTCTAAACTTTAAACTAAAACTCTTAACTAAAACTAAACTAAACTATAACTCAAACTAAAACTCTAAGATCAGATTCTAAACTAAAACTCTAAACTAAGACTCTAAACTGAAACTCTAAACTAAAACTCTTAACTAAAACAAAACTATAACTCTAAACTAAAACTCTTAACAAAAACTAAACTATAACTCTAAACTAAAATAAAACTAAACTATAACTCTAGCTAAAACTCTAAGCTAAGACTCTAAACTAAAACTCTAAACTCTAAACTAAAACTCTTAACTAAAACTAAACTAAACTAAAACTTAACTAAACTATAACTCTAACTAAAACTCTAAGCTAAGACCCTAAACTAAAACTCTAAACTAAAACTCTTAATTAAAACTAAACTACAACTCTAAACTAAAACTCTTAACTGAAACTAAACTAAACTCTAACTCTAACTAAAAGTCTAAGCTATGACTATAAGCTAATAGTCTAAACTCTAAACTAAAATTCTTAACTAAAACTAAACTATAACTATAAACTGAAACTCTTGACTAAAACTAAACTAAATTATAACTCTAACTGAAAATCTAAGCTAAGACTCTAACTATAGCTATAAACTCCAAACTAAAACTCTTAACTAAAACTAAACTACAACTCTTAACTAAAACTAAACTAAACTATAAAACTCTGTGATAAGACTCTAAGTTAAAACTCTAAACTACAACTCTTAACTGAAACTAAACTAAACTATAAGTGTAACTAAAAACTCTAAGCTAAGACTCTAGGCTAAAGCTCTTAACTAAAACTAAACTAAACTATAAACCCTAACTAAAACTCTGTGATAAGAATCTAAGCTAAAACTCTAAACTAAAACTCTTAACTGAAACTAAACTAAACTATAAGTGTAACTAAAAACTCTAAGCTAAGAATTTAGGCTAAAACTCTAAGCTAAACTCTTAACTAAAACTAAACTAAACTATAATTCTAAACTAAAACTCTTAACCGAAACTAAACTAAACTATAAGTGTGACTAAAAACTCTAAGCTAAAACTCTCAACTAAAACTAAACTAGACTATACCTCTAAACTAAAACTCTTAACTAAAACTAAAATAAACTATAAGTGTAACTAAAAACTCTAAGCTAAGAGTCTTGGCTAAAACTCCAAGCTAAAGCTCTTAACTAAAACTAAACTAAACTATAAACTCTAACTAAAACTCTGTGATAAGACTCTAAGCTAAAACTCTAAACTAAAACTCTTAACTGAAACTAAACTAAACCATAAGTGTAACTAAAAACACTAAGCTAAGACTCTAGGCTAAAACTCTAAGCTAAAACTCTAAACTAAAACTCTTAACTGAAACTAAACTAAACCATAAGTGTAACTAAAAACACTAAGCTAAGACTCTAGGCTAAAACTCTAAGCTAAAACTCTTAGCTAAAGCTAAACTAAACTATAACTCTAAACTGAAAACTCTTAACTGAAACTAAACTAAACTATAAATGTAACTAAAAACTCTAAACAAAGATTCTAGGCCAAAAATCTAAGCTAAAACTCTTAACTAAAACTAAACTAAACTATAACTCTTAACTAAAACTCTTAACTGAAACTAAACTAAACTATAAGTGTAACTAAAAACTCTAAGCTAAGACTCTAGGCTAAGACTCTAAGCTAAAACTCTCAACTAAAACTAAACTAAGCTATACCTCTAAACTAAAACTCTTAACTGAAACTAAAATGAACTATAACTATAACTAAAAACTTTAAGCTAAGAGTCTTGGCTAAAACTCTAAGCTAAAGCTCTTAACTAAAACTAAACTATAACTCTAAACTAAAACTCTTAACTGAAAATAAACAGAACTATAAGCGTAACTAAAAACTCTAAGCTGAGACTCTAGGCTAAATGTCTTAACTAAAACTAAACTAAACTATAACTCCAAACTTAAACTCTTAACTGAAACTAAACTAAACTATGAATGTAACTAAAAACTCTAAGCTAAGACTCTAGGTTAAAACACTAAACTCCAAACTACCATTAAACTAAACTATAACTCTAAACTAAAACTCTTAACTGAAACTAAACTAAACTATAAGTGTAACTAAAAACCTTAAGCTAAGACTCTAGTCTAAAACTCTTAACTGAAACTAAACTAAACTATAACTCTAAATTAAAACTCTTAACTGAAACTAAACTAAACTGTAAGTGCAACTAAAAACTCTATGCTAAGACTCTCGGCTAAAGCCCTTAACTAAAACTAAACTAAACTATAATTCTATAACTCTACTCTATAAACTATAAGTCTATAACTAAAATTCTTAACTGAAACTAAACTAAACTATAAGTGTAACTAAAAACTCTATTCTAAGACTCTAGACTAAAGCTCTTAAATAAAACTAAACTAAAATATAACTCTAAAATAAAACTCTTAACTGAAACTAAACTAAACTATGAATGTAACTAAAAACTCTACGCTAAGACTCTAGGTTAAAACTCTAGACTCTAAACTATAACTAAACTAAACTATAACTCTAAACTAAAACTCTTAACTGAAACTAAACTAAACTATAAGTGTAACTAAAAACCTTAAGCTAAGACTCTAGTCTAAAACGTTTAACTAAAACTAAACTAAACTATAACTCTAAATTAAAATTCTTAACTGAAACTAAACTAAACTATCAAGTGTAACTAAAAACCTTAAGCTAAGACTCTAGTCTAAAACGTTTAACTAAAACTAAACTAAACTATAACTCTAAACTAAAATTCTTAACTGAAACTAAACTAAACTATCAAGTGTAACTAAAAACTCTATGCTAAGACCCTAGGCTAAAGCTCTTAACTAAAACTAAACTAAACTATAACTCTAAAATAAAACTCTTAACTGAAACTAAACTAAACTATGAATGTAACTAAAAACTCTACGCTAAGACTCTAGGTTAAAACTCTAGACTCTAAACTACAACTAAACTAAACTATAACTCTAAACTAAAACTCTTAATTGAAACTAAACTAAACTATAAGTGCAACTAAAAACCTTAATCTAAGACTCTAGTCTAAAACTCTTTACTAAAACTAAACTAAACTATAACTCTAAACTAAAACTCTTAACTGAAACTGAACTAAACTATAAGTGTAACTAAAAACTCTAAGCTATGACTCTAGGCTAAAACTCTAAGCCAAAGCTCTTAACTAAAACTAAACTATAACTCTAAACTAAAACTCTTAACTGAATCTAAACTAAACTGTAAGTGTAACTAAACACTCTAAGCTAAGACTCTAGGCTAAAACTCTAAGCCAAAGCTGTTAACTAAAACTAAACTAAACTATAACTCTAAACTAAAACTCTTAAATGAAACTAAACTAAACTATAAGTGTAACTAAAAACTCTATGCTGAGACTCTAGGCTAAAGCTCTTAACTAAAACTAAACTAAACTATAACTCTAAACTAAAACTCTTAACTGAAACTAAACTAAACTATGAATGTAACAAAAAGCTCTAAGCTAAGGCTCTAGGCTAAAACTCTAGACTCTAAATTACAACTAAACTAAACTATAACTCTAAACTAAAACTCTTAATTGAAACTAAACTAAACTATAAGTGCAACTAAAAACCTTAAGCTAAGACTCTAGTCTAAAACTCTTAACTAGAACTAAATTAAACTATAACTCTAAACAAAAACTCTTAACTCAAACTGAACTAAATTATAAGTGTAATTAAAAACTCTAAGCTATGACTCTAGGCTAAAACTATAAGCTAAAGCTCTTAGCTAATACTAAACTATAACTCTAAAATAAGACTCTTAACTGGAACTAAACTAAACTATAAGTGTAACTAAACACTCTAAGCTAAGACTCTAGGCTAAAACTCTAAGCTAAAACTCTTAACTAAAACTAAACTAAATTATAACTCTAAAGTAAAACTCTTAACTGAAACTAAACTAAACTATAAGTGTAACTTAAAACTCTAAGCTAAGACTTTAGGCTAAAACTCTAAGATAAAACTCTTAACTAAAACTAAACTAAACTATAACTCTAAACTAAAACTATAAACTATAAAATAAAACTTTTAACTAAAACTAAACTACAGCTCTAAACTAAAACCCCTAACTAAAACCATCCTAAACTAGAACTCTAACTAAAACTATAAACTATAATCTAAAACTTTTAACTAAAACTTAACTACAGCTCTAAACTAAAGCCCCTAAGTAAAACTAAACTAAGCTAGAACTCTAGCTAAAACTCTAAGGTAAGACTCTAAACTAGAACTCTTAGCTGAAACTAAACTAAAACTATAACTCTCATTTTAAGATATGTAACAAAAAAATGTATAACTTCAAAGTCCAAAACAAATTTAGTCCAATAAAAAAAGTACTACTACAAACAATATTTTTCTAATAGTAAATGTCACGATTAACACTTCTATATCATTCTCATTTTGAATTTGGTAAATATTAAATGTGATTTTCTTATATTTTAAGTATGTTTCATGTCATTCTAAGAGATGTTAAAAAAAAGTTGAAAAAAATACCACGAAAAAAATGGGGGGGAGGGGGCAAAAAACTTTTTTTGGGAGGAGGGGGCCAAAAGTTGGGAGGAGGGTGCCCCCTGGAGGTCGGAGGTATGGGGAGGCTTCTGAGGTTGAGGTCTTTGGTAGTTAGGGTCAATGGTGCTTACGGTCCTTGATGGTTCATACTCATAATCACCTCACTACTTGATTTCTAAGGATTTCTAAGGATTGTTTTTTGAACTGAGAAAATAATTCATCATCAGAGTTTTTATACCCGTGTTCAAGGTTAAACATAAAAAAAAACACGCCTAACACTTTGCCATAGAATTTCGTAACAACGAAGTTCGTTTACCCATACCAGGAAAACAACCATCAATGCATGAGAACAGCAATGACTTTTAACAGAAGCAGAAAATTTAATACCAAAATCATTGTATTGTGAACACCACGAATTTTCATGGTATGCTGATTATAATTACAACATAAAAAAGAAACAAACAAAGATATGACTTTTTAGGCGTGGTGATTTCTATCTGTCTGCTACCTTAGATTAACACAGTACTTGTCTTGTTGTATGGTTGGGGGACTGGATTGTTGTAAGCATTGTAGCTATACTACTCTCTTACTATTTTGTGACACAACGAGGTTAGAACATTTTTCCCTTTTCTAATGACAAATCCTGCGTAAACAATCAAAAAATTGCATAATCTATAAATTGTCAAATAATTTACCCTAATTAAGCATACTTTTCCTTGTCATTGTTTTATCAATCGTCCTTGCGTTTTTCTTTAGTTACTTCTTCTTCTTTTTTAAATTTATAGTCTTTCCTCAATTTGACTAAAGGCTAATGCTGAGAGCGAAACAAAATTCTTCATATCTGTCCACCTTTTACCTTTTTTGCGATTTTGTCTTTTAAAATCAGGTGAGAGCTTGACACCCTGCTACTCGAGTTTTGCAGAGTCAAGTTAAGGACCGCCTTCTAAACCCGTTTGTATTAATCAAAAACTAACCGCCCCATTTTTGTATTAAATAAAAAAAAACTTTTTCAACTGAAAGTAAGGAGCAACATTAAAACTTAAACAAACATAAATTATTCCGTGTATGAAAGGGGCTGTCCCCTCCTCAACTCTCCTGTCTTGACACTAAAGTTTTGTATTGTTTTAAAAATAAAGTTGTGTGACAGAGTCAAAATTTGGCGTAAAGAGCGAAGCGTTGAGGAGGGACAGCCCCTATTACGGAATAGTATTTTTGTATTAAATATTAAAACAAGTTTTTTTTAACTGAAAATAAGGAGCAACATTAAAACTTAAACAAACATAAATTATTCCGTATATGAATGGGGCTGTCCCCTCCTCAACACTCCAGTCTTTATGCTTAAGTTTTTTATTGTTTTAAAAAATAAATTTGTGTGACAGAGTGAAACTTCAGCGTAAAGAGCAAAGCGTTGAGGAGGGACAGCCCCTTTTACATACGGAATAGTTTCTATTCATTTCAAGCTTTAATGTCGCTCCTTACTATCAGTTAAAAAAAAACTTTTTTTTTAATTTCTGAACTTTTTTGAATTAATGCAGGTTTTGATTTTGGCTAACCGTACATGAATAATTAAAACGAAATTTGTGTATTAATTTTACTTTTTTTGGCTAAATGGCTTTCTCGAAAGTTGTTTGATTATAAATATACATAACTTACGAATTAACGTACGTAATGAACTTCTATATTCTTATATTTTTATTACGTATATCAGGGGTTCACCCCCTAGTCAATACCGTGATCTTTATGCTAAAGTTCGAATTTGTTTCCAATTCCTTAAGAATGACCCTTTAATCACAAAGGCCGTTAATTAGAATAAATAGCTCTTATGAAAGTACTAAAAAAGCTTTAGTGTAAAGAGCGAGGTATTGACTAGGGGCGAACCCAATCATATACGTAATAGTTTCTGTTCGTTTTAAGTTTTGATGTTGAAAAGTTTTTAGTTGAAAACTTGTCGTTTTTTTTCTTCAGATCGTTTTTTAATAATCCTGGGGGATTAAGTCATCTTTGAGGATGACTTAATCCCCCAGAGTTTCCGAGGGAAGGGCTACAAGCTAGTAACTTTTCCCATTGTTTATATATTGTATTGGCTATTGGGAAGTACAAAGATATTTTCAGGGGAATTCTTCGGGTGGGGAGGGGTCGGGGGAGAAGGTTACATTGAAAGATCTTTTCATGGAGGAATTTTCAAGTGGGAAAGGAGTTTTCCATGGAGAAGAAGCCGAATTTCCCAGCATTATTTAAAAAACGATTAGAAATTAAATTAAAAAAACAGGTTTTTTCAACTAAAAGTAAGGAGCAATATTAAAACTTTGAACGGTTTATTCTAATTAAACGGCCTTTGTGATTCAGGATTCATTCTTAAATAATTGGGATAAAGTTCGAACTTTAGCGTAAAGAGTGACGTATGGACGAGGGGGCGACCCCTTCTATACGTAATAATTTCTGCTGGTTTTAAGTTTTAATGCTGCTCCTTACTTTCAGTTGAAAAAACTTCTTTTTTTTATTTAATTCCCCTGTAGATACGAATAATGGAGACAGTACTGACTCTGATGATTTTTACTTACAGCTACAAAAACAAAAAGACTGTTTCTCACGCAAAAATAAGGTATTTTTATTAGGGACTTTTATTGCCCATGTAGGTAGAACTAGGGATAGAAGATATCCTTGCCAAGGCAAATTTATTGTAGGAAAAGAAATCGTAGTAGTTATAGACTGATGCAATTTTGTAGGTAAAACAATGTTGTATTTACATAGATATTGAATATGAGAGTTATATTCAAATTTAATATAAAACTGGAAAGTCTAAAATACGACTATGCAGAAGATGGATGGAAAAAAATTACGAAAATGTTTGGTGAAGTAGTAGAAGTTGTCTCAAGGAAGTAAGTTAGGAAGGCAGCTAGGAATATTAGTGAAAACGCTTTATGTTTAACAGAAAAGAGGTGGAGTTTGTACAAAAGGTAGCTGCGTGATAGATCGTATGAGAATGATAAAAGTAAAAAAATAGAGAAAGTATAAAAGTAGGAATTAAAAAGGTGGATAAAAATTGCCATGGATAAAATTGCTAAAGATCTGAAAGATGCAGCCATACGGCATCACAATTAAAAATTGTATTGTAATGTTTATCAACCAGTGCGGTGTAATGAACTTGATAATAAGAGTGACTCATCTCAATAGTAACTGAAACTCTAAAAAACGGAAATTTAATATCAATATTTTCGTCAAAAGAATTGGATTCTTATGCTTATTCTAAATATATATGTTTCATCAAGTTAAGTCGTACCCATCAAAAGTTACGAGCCTGGGACAATTTGCCCCATTATTGAAAAAAGGGGAGACATCCCCTTAAAGTCTAGAATCTGAATCACACTATCAGATTCAGCGTATCAGAGAACCTTACTGTAGAGGTTTCAAGCTCCTATCTTCAAAAATGTGGAATTTGGTATTTGTTGCCAGAAGAATGATCACGGATGCGTGTTTATTTGTTTGCCTTTTTTTTCTTTTCCCCAGGGGTGTCTTTTAGATGTCTTTTCATATTTTCATAGATATTTTATGATTTAAGCAATCATAACCATATATGACGCATTAAGTGACATAACATAATATCTAATACCGATTGTGTACTAATAACAATATATGACGTAAAGAGTGACGTGACGTAAAATTGAATTATTCAATTTTGTTTTAGTTTAGTTTTCAGGGCAAAATCGCAAAAGTCAAATACAGATATGATGAGGCTTATCGTCTGAATACTAAAAAGTCTACATCAATCTTACATTCAAAGACGATCATTGGAATAAGAAACCATTCCATATATTGGACTTAATTAGCTACTTGATTGTTTGAGGTTCGTCTTTTACTACTTCAAAGAAGAAAAAGCCGTAGGCTTTTTCCTGTTTGTAGTCATATAGCATAGAATGAACCCTATAAAATCTGGGTTGCAGTGGTATTATAAAAACAAGCTATCCACTGCACCAATTAGGCTTTCGAGGACAACATTTTTAAATAGTCAAACAGTTCGTGGTAACAAACTGTATGAGTGACTGAAGAGCAACTCGTCTCAATAGTAACAAAACTGCAAAAATCGGAACTTTAGTATCAATAGATACATCAAAAGAATTGCATGAACTTGATCAAGTTTACTCATATCCATCAAAAGTTATGAGCCTGAGAAAATTTGCACTATTTTTTAAAAAAGAAGAAAACACCCCCTAAAAGTCATAGAAGCTTAGTGAAAATCACACCATCAGATTCAGCGTATCAGAGAACCCTAATGTAGAGGTTTCAAGCTCCTGTCTTGAAAAATGTGAAATTTTGTAGTTTTTACCAGAGGAGAGATCACGGATGCTCGTTTATTTGCCATTTTTTTTACATAAAGAATCGATATAGTTAATTATAATTGCTGATAATAAAGGTTTCATCTGTATCAGGGTTATAGAGGTTGCTAAAAATTTTATATAGACGATTGGCACAGCTTATTATACCTAGATGGTACTTTAAGTAAGCTGCAAGCTATAAAAAGGTTCCAGCAAGATTGGAACTCAGATCACAGGATTCAGAGTTCTAAGTACTAACCATTACACCAAAAAACTTTGATATATTAAAAAATTCTAGCTGTAGGTGATATACCTATTTGATAGAACTTATTATTGAAGCCAAAGAAGTTTAATTTAGATTTAATTGGAATTTTAAAAGTTATAGTAAGGAACGAACTCTTGTACTTAGTAAACTATGTCTTGTCAAATTAGCTAATTCATTTCTTAAGATTATGTTTTAAAATAATCCCCCGCCGGGATATGAACCAAAGCTGGTCGGTAGAGTGCTAACTATTCTAAACCACTAGACAATATGGAATATATCTTAAAAGCTAATTAATTGTTTTATGATTTCTTTTACAGTAAGGAACGAATTTCAGTCCATAGTAACTAAAATAAGATTATGATTTAAAACTCAAGCAAGTAAATTGTTTGCTTTGGTGTAAAATACTGGCGTGGTGGGATTCGAGCCCGTGCCTCCAAAGAGAATGGGGAACAACGCCAGCTCCTTAGGCTGCTTGGCCAGGCTGCCTCGCATAACTATGTGAATATTACTTATACTGACAAAAATGATTACCCAGTATCCTATCTGCAGCATTACCAAATTATATTTTGCAAAATTTTTATAGTAAATTCGGGTTGCAGCGGTAGCTAGCAATCTAGTAAGAGACGATCAAGTCCAATGTTAAGAAACATAAAAACCCATAATTGCTAAAAAAAAAAATCACGTCCAATGTTAAGAAATATTGTAACCCATAATTCCTAAAAATAGAGTCAGATCAAACCAAAAAGTACACCATTAGAACTGCCTTGTCTGCAAACCCTATGTAGAAAACTTTTCTGTACCTTGGCTTGAACAGCAAGGCAAATATATTGACTTAAAAAACAAAGAAAAGTGGCATCTACTACAACATTCTGCCTAAACGGCATCTTTTTTTTCTTTTTTTCTTCCACAGATAGCTTGGCACTGGAGCATCGTAGAGAGTTGTTCAATGGCTCATTTTAGAGGAAATTAATGGGGTTAAAAACTTTTTGTAATTATTGGAATAGTAAGAGACGACCTGGCTATTAATTCAAAAAAAATTACTGTATATTATGAGCATGGATTTTTAAAAAGGGAACCTGGTGGCCTTGGGAAGGCATTAAATAAACCGCTCTAAGACTGAGTGCCGCAATGGGAGAGGTATTGGCTTGGTTTCTGTACAAAGCAAGTTACTTAGCATAATGATACTTTTTAGACCTAGAGATGGTGTAGATATAATTTTAGGAGATGAACATTGTGGTTTTAGGCAGGAGAGATGATGTATCAACCAAGTTTTCTTTCTTAGATTAATACTTAAGAAGTGCCTGAGTCACCAGAAACCCTTTGATCCTCAATTTTACAGATTATGAACAAGCGTTTGATGCAGATGGTTGAATAGCTTTAGCGAAGGTCCTATCCTTGTATGTTATACCAGAAAAATTATATAGTGATTGATGCTATGTACGAGGACATCATTGCTTCAATTAAGCTTAGGAATGAGGTTAGGAGCTGGTTTCGTATTGAAGAGTAACACTGCAAAGGCTATGGGAGATCATGGAATCAAATAGGAAAGTGGAAAATTTCTAGACCATGGTGATGATTTGAGCTTCCTATGTGAAATTTTTAGAAATTTAAACAAGTTCAAGTTCTGTATTAATCAATAAAAAATGTTTTGACAAAACTTTCAAATTATGACCCAAAGTGAGAACTAAATAACATTTTGGAAGCCTCAGAAGCTTTGTGTCCAAAATATCTTAGAAATAAATATTAGGAAGATCAAATCGCTGAGACTTGGAATTAATGAAGGTGAAGAGATGATCTAGTGTAACAAGAAACTTGATCAAGTAGATAGCTTTACTGAACTGGGTAGTATTTTTCGCAAAGATGTTGGGTTCAGTGAAGATGTTAAAAGTAAAATTGACAACGCAAAGGGTGCGTTTTTTTACAACTGAAAAAAGTTTGGAAGAATGGCAAGATGAGTTTGCAAACCGAGATTGAAATATTGGAAGCTATGGTGATGAAAGTGGCCAAATATGGCTTTGAAACATTGGCGCATAGAAGGATGGAAAGAATCTGTTAGATGTTTTCAGGAGGAATTGACTACAAGTTCTTTTTGTACCCGTCATATTGGCCGTATTTCAAACTACAAACTGCACAATAAATATGAAGATTCAAAGCAGAATTTATTAAAAAAGGAACACATGGAAGTCTCAAATAGTGGTTTTTCTATCTGGAGGATGAACCTGACAAAAAATTGAAGGCAATATTCTCGCTGAAAAGATTAATGACGCTAAAGTTTTTTAAAACAAATTTCTTGCAATTTCAGTTTCCCTTTTATGTAGCATAAATGTGACATTAAAATGAAGGAAAGATACACATTGATAATAAATATTCGCTTGTTTTAATTTTGTTAATTTTACGTTTTAAGTTGTTAATTTTACGAACCTGCTAACAGTAGCTAGGAACCAGTTACTATTAATATAAACTTTTCAAACAAAGTTCCTGCTAGCTGTGCTAGCCAGGTGGTCAGCATACTAAATTTGAAACTTTAAGTTTCTCGAATCTGGAGCTCGACATCTCGTGTTGCCGATTATATGCTTCAGGGTAGGGGTTTGTGGCATGACTCAGTAAGCTCAACCAGAATCGACCCAGCTTGGGAGGGGTGCCTGGAGTACACGGCTTACAGGGCATAAATGAGGTATAGATGCACCTGATAAAACGTCGGGAAAGTAAACGGGAAGGATATTTGGAAGTTGAAGATGAATAGTCCTCAGTCCCCGATTGTACTTCCTAGCTGAAAGGTTGTGAAACCATGATCAGAACTAGCGGTTTGGACTATAAAGTCTGGTGCTATATCCTTTACCATTTTTTACCTTACGACATTACAACTAGCATCTGCGGGATTGCACAACTCTGGTGCAGAAAAAGTTAAGGCAACATTTGGTAGATATGGAAGTTTTGCCCCAAAGGAAGGGCTGGCAAAAACTATAAAAGTGGCATCCTGCGACAGTGTTACAGATTATGGTATTTCCATGTATTTATAAGTAATCTACGCATAAAGCTATGTGGAGTGAATGCTAGCCAAATTGAGCATTGAGCAGCATAAATAGTTTCTAAGAAAATTATGACGCAACAAAAATCTATTAGTGAATTACATTGTGCCCCTTTTCTATTTTTAAGATAAACATTGCATTGAAAGTAGGTATTTAAAATATATTCCTACTTATATATTGTTGTTCTAGTATCATAGCAAGACTTGGAGAATACAATCTCAGCGATGAATTCGAAGGCCAGAGAATTGAAATACAAGTTGATAGAGTGAAGATTCATGAACGATACGATTCAGTCACTCAAGCTAATGACATTGCAATTGTTTACCTTAGCAGGGGTACTTGCTTCACAGGTAATGTCTTGGTAGTCAAGCATTTAAAGTTGCCTGAAACTCAATGATTAAATATAGTTCGGAATTCCCTAAAATGTAATTCTATGAATCATTTTAAATTACTTAAAACGACCAAGTATGAATTTTTTCTTAATGTGTTTGTTTCGGTCAGTTTAGTAGGTTTTTGCAAGAAAACGCTGGTTCAAACACAATTAGAGAAACTAATTTTTTCTTTGGAAGGGGGGGGGGGGTGTATGAAGGTATAGAATAGAATAGAATAAAATTTATTGACACTAAAGCCCAAAGGGTCGTGGTCACAAAAACAAAGACACTTTCATACAAACTTAAATTGACATAAAAGTATAATCTAGGCTAGTTGACTTTCACCCTCATCCCAAAACTTCAAAAAACCTTTCTCTATGCTCTATACCCATCGTCAGGAACCTTCCGAGTCTCTTTATACCTCCCATATCTTTCCTTGCTAATAAATTCATTATCTGATCTTTCTCACAAATATTAACCCCAAACAATTCTTTTCTTAAATCTATTAATTCCCTACACTTCCCCACAAGATGAACCAAATCTTCCTCTTTCCCACACATTGGACAGAAGTAAGAACCAGAAGCTTGCCTAACCTCTTCCAGGTAATTCCTTCTCTCATCTAATGGTAACCCATCTGACCTAACACAAATAATAATCTTTAGCTGCCTCTTTTGAATCCCCGCCTTAAAATACAATTCTTCTCCCTACTGCTCCATAGCCTTTGCATATAACTCCAGTGATCGGGTCTCACTCACTCGCGCATGCCACACTTTGATTTTATGGTATCTTAACCTCTCCCTGACCCGACTCGCAACTTCTCCTTCCTTTAATCCAATCCCTAGCCCACCATTCCATAGCTCTGAAAATCCACAATCATCCTATCTTCTTTATTTGAGATGGCCATGTATCACTCTTTGGGATCTTCAGAGCTTCTAAATATGCTGCCTTTATTATCCTTACTCTGGGCATACTAAGTTTTCTCTGCCATAAACTGATCATCCCTACTAGCCTATCACTTCTTAAAGAAAATAAACCTACATCTCCTCTAAATACTAAACTATTCGTTGAAAAATGTAGACCTAAGACTCTCTTAAAATACTGAAGCTGAATCTCCTCTATCCTCTCACCAGCTATGTATCCCCAAACTTCCCATCCATAATGCATAGCCGATGCAATCATTACCTGAAATTAATTAAAAAAAAACTATTTGCGCAAAATAAGTTTTTCAAAAAAAAATTAAAGAGCTCCATTAAACCAAAAATTAACAAAAATAGAATCAAATAATCTACCAAGCATACAACTACCACAAATTAGTATTATTAAATATAATAAACCCAAACCAAAGAGAAATTAAAATACGTCAAACTCAAAACGAGCAGAAATTAATCTGACTAGGGTTATAAGCCCTATGATTTCTAAGAGCCAGAATATAATTTGTGCTTTACTGGAAAAATTCAAATTAATTTACTGAAAAAAATCTCAAAACCGAGCGGAAACGACTTTCTCTGCATAAAACAGCAACTCCTCCGTACACTCTGCCATTCCTCGATGGTTTTCTACAAGCACACTCACATATTAACCCTTGAAAGAAAATACAAGAACTTCTCCACGTCTCAGCTAGGCCTCTAATATCCCACTCATCTAACCTGCATAAATCACATAGTTTCTGATCATTTATCCCTGAATATTTCAGAAGCATATTTTCAAATTCACTGCGCCTTGGCCCTCAAAATCCTATTCCCTAATTGCCGGATCAAGAATAAACCTACTAGATTCATTTCCTCTTGCCAAGCCTCTACTTCTCGCCCGTCCTTCCCAGACTCTTCCTCCTGACCCGTTCGTAGTCCTTCTTCCCACTCTAGTGCTGGGTTGACGATTTGCATCTTCCGGTCTTCTCTCCGCCAGTTTTTTTTTGAACCCGTAATGGCCTGACTTATGAATCCGTTGGCCCTTGAGAAATCCTTGCCTGCGTCTCTGTCGCGTTGCCGTCTATTACCGCAGTATCGGATACATCACTCATAACCGATTCTGTGTCCCCATCTGCAACCCCGTCACTTTCCCCACTGACCACATTCATACTTGTCCCACTGGAATTTAGTACAGTTTCGATCACTAGCTGAGTTCCAGGGTCGTAAGAAAACGTTTGGTCTCCAACTTGTAATTTCGTCCCCCGTAGGAATGCATCAGATCTACCTTCACTTTTCGCTTGCTCTAGAATCGGTCTCAACTTATTTCTCGCTTCCCTTTCAGCCTTGGTATAATCAGGTGGCACTTTCAGCCCGTATTCTCTCAGATATCGATTGCTCCGTAGAAGCGAGTCGCGAATTTCTTTAGTTGTGAATCGAATTAGTACCGGTGAGACTTCTCCTTAACGAGTTTTCAATCTAAACGCCTCTTTAGTTTCACTCCAGCGAATATCTAGACTGGGCATAACTCTACCAAAACACTATAATAAGTCATCCTTTAGCGAACGATCCCTTGCTCCTAAGTTGAACTCGTATAGCACCAAGTTATTTTTCTTAGATTTAAATTCTAACTTTTTCAGCATGAGCAAGAGTTCCTGAACTTTAATTTCGAATGCACTAACTTTTTTATCTTGTTTCTTCTGAAACGTAGCCCATTCCCTCCGTGCAGATTCAGCGCTGACAACGGCATTTTCAATTCGCTGCAACTTCTCCATAACCTCACCTCTCATCTTTTGCATTTCGAATAGTAGTTCTTACATTTTCAGCATTAGGTTCTCCTTAAAATAAAATATCACGTACCTTAAATAGTCTTTCATATTTATCCACGCAAAGGCTAATCGTGCATTCCGCTTTTGCCGTTTACTTCGGGGCACGGCTAACACCCACGGATGGCTTTACGACTAGTGGCCTGGAGCGCTTTCTCTCCCACCAACTGAACTGCTGGCTATAGAAGGTAGCAGATATCTTCTAAATCGATCTTGATCAACACTGCTGGATTTATGGCTTCCCAAAGGAATCGTTTTTGGCTCAAAATGAACTGTTCTATCTGTGTTTCGAAATAGAGTCACTTTTCCACTGACAAGACAACTTTTACCACCTCAATTACTAATTATTTTTATTACAATCTAATCTGGTGCAACACTATCGCCTTCTATATATATTGAACAGGGGGAGAGAGAATGTAAACAAAAGAAAAACACTTGAATGAAAGAATATTCTAAAGATATTTCTGAAGAAGAAATGAAGCCCCTCTCACTGCAAAAATGCCTGGAAATTTTCTCCTTTGATAATAAATAAAAATAATGGGAAAGTCTTGGACCATGAGTTTTGTACAAATTGACATAAATCCAAGCCGTAGAACTTGCTTTTCAAGCAGTGATAGAGTCAAGGAGTTTGGGAGTTTTCAAAAATGAGAAAATCTATTCATATTGTGTTCTTTTGCTATTCCTTCTCTTTGGCTGTTCACCTTCTTCGCTTTCTAGAAAAAGCTTATCCCATGGTGAAGTAAATTCATCCTTCAAGTCCCCGATGGAATACACAAGTGCGTCTGGCTCACTTCAAGTTTCCTGGTCTTGCGTACACACTATCCCACTTACCGGAATCCTAAGAAGGAGAAAGGGCCTTTGTATTACATAAAAAAAAGAAGAAGTTCTTGCCAGGTTCACTCGAAAACTAAATGGGGAATAAACTTTCTGGAACCTCCTGAGTCTTGGTGAAGCATTGCCTTATCAAAGGCAACGCTCTTACGTTGTCTTAGCTGTGCCTTCTATGTTTTATTTATTTCACCCTGCCATTTCTTATGAAAGGGATGATCGTAGAAGCTCCGGAGGGAGCTTAGTCGATTAGAAAATATAATTTTTAGGACCACTTTTAAGAGTCTAATGTGATTGAAGAGCAACTAGGTTGCTCTTGTGCCTGTTTCTGGTATTCAGTTCTCCGTAACCTCCACTATAACGGATCTAAATTTTGAGTCCACCATTTTGTCTAAAATAGTAGAAAGGCCCAAAGCCTCCAAAGATGACATGAATTCCGCAGCCCCATAATAAAAAAAAAGCGTAAATTATGCAAATTTCCAACTGTTTATAGATAAGTAAGCTATAAAATAATGGAATAGGCGTAAGTTTCATCTTAAGAGTCCAATTGGTTTGAAACCTCCGGGAGTCATTCCCTTGGCCAGAAGAAATGCACACTTTGTTGGAGCGGGTAGGTGTTAAGGGGCCTGGAAATGGGTCAGAAAACTTTTTCGTCCCTGATTATTTTGAAACTTGCCACCAGAATTCTTCGGGCAAAGAGAAATCTAATGCACAAAAAATTGTCTGGGGTACGGGCCTCCCAAAATAGGACCAAAACTGTTTTTTTTCTGAGCAGCTTGAAACTTAAAAACATATGAACCTGGGCTAAGAGGATCCTAGTACATAAAACAATTCTAGTTGGGGAGCAGGGGTCCACAAAAAGTGGGGACCAAAAAGGGGCATTTTTTTATTGGCTTTAAACTTGTATCCGTAAGTTCTTAGGCCACACAAACTTGAATGCACCAGAAATAAATTGAAAAGAAAACTTTGTTCCCCAGAAATTAGGCCTAGAAAAAGAGCCAAAAACTAGTGTATAGTTTGGAAAGGGGGCCCCAAATATGGGATCTTGAAATCGTCCAAATTTTCTTTTGATTAGCTTGACACTCCCAAGAATTATTGCCAGACAAACTTTAAAAAAAGCGAATTTACCGCAAATTATAGTATAGCTACCATTTCCCTAAACCCTCTAGAGGTAAGGGTGTCCTTGGCATTTTACTAAAAACAATGTATATATTAACTTTTTTTTCTTTTATTATCACAAACTTGGAAAATCAGAAGTTGCCGAGACTTCCATGACTTAATATCATTATATCTTAATCAATTATTTGAAAAAAACTACGTTTTCTAAAGAGTTAAAGAGGCTGTGTTACAAGGTCGAACCTTAAAACGTACAGGGATTAGGAGGCACAGTTGGGGGACTGCCGCCCCCCAAACCCCCCGATTTCGCAGCCTTTAAATAAAAAAAAATTCTTTAAACTGAAAGTAAGGAGCGACATTAAATCTTAAAACGAACAGAAATTATTCCGTATATGAAAGGGGCTGTGCCCTCCTCAACGCCTCGCTCTTTACGCTAAAGTTTGACTTTCTCACAACTCTTTTTCTTAAACAATAATAACTTTAGCGTAAAGAGCGAGGGGTTGAGGAGGGCACAGCCCCTTTCATATACGGAATAATTTCTGTTCGGAATAATTTCTGTTCGTTTTTGTTCGATCAGATTGAGCTGAAATTTCGAGGATAAGCTCCCAGGCCCCAGGAAAGCTTATCCTCTAAATTTCAGCCCGATCAGACAACGTTAAGGGGGGGTTGTGGTGGGAAAAATTAACATGGGCTATTATAGGAAAACGAGGTTTTTCGTAAATGTAAATTCGGGGGATAATTTTTTCGGTCTGAAAATATCAAAAGGCCCTAACAGGTCGAATTCTGCTTCGAATGAGTCCTCATTCACCCGGATCAGTTGCCAACTGTGGCCTGTAGGCGTGGCTAAGAAAAAAAGAAATGATGAATTTTAAGTGGCTATATTTGGTTTTTTGAAAACAGAGAAGGAGTGATCGGATTGAGCTGAAATTTCGAGGATAAGCTCCCGGGCCATGGGAAAGCTTAACCTCTAAATCGGCCCAATCGGACAACGTTAAAGGGGGGCAGTGGTGGGAGGGTCGAAACTTCCGGCCCAGTTTTACCCCATGAAGATAAAGTCGGAGGAGGATGAAATTTTGCAAGTTTCTTAGTTTGAGCTTGGGCTACAAAATGCAATTACCGCCGTCTCTCTGCGACCTCTAGGACCTGAAATCGCTTAACATTGTGGTGGGTCGCCTCTTTATAGAGGCACAAGTGTACCTCCTTGATCAACCTCTTCTCATTAGTCTTATTTGCAGTCAGGCCTGGGTTTACCAATAGGTTTACTAGGCCCAGGCCTAGGGGTAAAAATACCAGGAGGCGCAATAAATTATCACTGAGTGTTATTTTTTCTTAACAAAGACTTGACTGATGTGATTTATCGTCAGTGTCAAGTGCACTCCGCCACTGGGCTCCCTATTCACTGGAAGGTGATTTTAAAACAACACAGGAATTCCGCAGCCACTTATAAGCTCTCAGATTTCTCCCAAGAATGGCAGCTGAGAGTACAGTATCGTTACTTTTAGGGCTCACCAGTTGTGAGCCCTTCCACTATCTTCCACTTCCACTATCCCCAAATCTTCCACTTCAGCAGTTTTCACTGCTTCCACTATCCCCAAATTCTCGAGAACCTCTCCGAAAATCTTACAAAACGGCGCGGCAAAAACACTTTGGCCTAGGAGCGTCAAAGTTTTAAATCCGGCACTGTATGCAATAAGTTTAAAGCCATAGTTTTACCCTTTTAGACGTAATCATTTAAAATGCATAAGTACTGAATTATTAAATCCTTTATTAATTTGTCAATTCAAAGTAATTCTTCAACAAACATAATAGATTACTTCCATAATTACATTTTTTTTTTAGTAGTCTTATTTAGACATCAATTCTCTCCATACTAGAAAGAATTAGAATCAAACGGAAACGCTTCGACGAAAAATCTGTTGAATTTAACTAGGTAACATTAAATTGAAAGTCATAAATGTAATTATTTTACAAAGCATTTTATTTTCTTCCTGTAATCTTGATTATTATCTCGCCTTTCTTCTTTTCGTTTATGAAGTTTTTACAAACAAAAAACCATTGCATTAACAAAAAAGTAAAACTGACGCTCAAGCCTTTTAAGAGTTCAAGAGATGGCACGGTTTGGGTTGGGAGGGGGCTTTCACTTTAGGCTGTATCTATTCACCCAGAGCAATAAGAGTTTTCTTTATGTCTGATACGATTATTCATTTTAATCCTTGCTTAGTTTGGGTATCTTTTGGTAATTCATAGTTTTTTCAGCCAACTTTAAGTTTAAATTATCTCCGTTTTTTCTTCCTTTAGTTCTGCTCGTTTAGAGTTTAATGTGGCTCTTTGATTTTTTTTTTAGAGTATATTCCTGTAAAAGTTTTTTTCTTATAAAAAAAAGACAATTCAAATTTAAATCATTATCTGGCTAAAATGCAGTTTGAGCGTCGAAATTCAGTATCTCTATCTCAATCAAAGGCTTATATTTTGTTTCAAGTTTTTGAACCAAAACTTTCCCACTTTAAGAAGTTTTAAGAAGGGAACGGCCTTTTATACTTTATCAATAAGAAAAAAGCAATCGTTAGACGCAATTAACTAACTAAAAAAGGAGAAGACTTGCTGAAAGCTTTCTTTTTAGTTTTACTTAGTCTTTTTGTTCCTTCCACGAAAACTATCCAAGTTTCAAAATTTTAAGAAGGGGACGGTTTTTATTTGATTAACATTAAAAAAGGCCATAGATGGACAGTTCTATCTAACTAAAAGGGGAATAAATGTGCTGGATATCCTTCAGACAAAGATAAAGACTCAAAGTACTGTCAAAGATATGACGAAAACATAAATGTATATTAGAATTTTTCAGATATTTTTCGTTTGTTATAAATTGTAAAATTTTGGTAAAGTATTCCTTTAAAATTGGTATTTCAATTATGGTATTTCCTATTATAAAAACGATGAAATAGACAAAAGCACCAATCTAACTAGAAATTTTTGTCAATATGTTTTTCATTTTGTTTTATGGAAAGACACGGTGGCCTCCGTCGTCATTTGGAGGAAACAGAATTTCAATAATTAAATTTCTATTTCTACTGTGTCCTTTTTCAGAGCATATCCGCCCGATATGTATTCCCGATTTGGCGTTCCAGAATGTAGACTTAACTGAAGCTACAGTTTCAGTTGCAGGATGGGGAAGAACACATCCCAGTAAGTACTTCTGCTTCATTAGTAACAGAACAGAAGAACACTTCCCAGTAAGTGCTTTTACTTCATTAGTTTAAACTAATTAGACAAACCTGACCCAATCTAACTATTAATTTGCGCAGCTGACCGTCAAAATAGGACTTCTCTTGATTTAAACCAGCTTAGTCTAGATTGGTAAAGGATCACCAAATTAAGGAAATTTTTTAAATTGACATATATGTTTAATGTAAAAATCTAAAAAATACCCTACCAATTCCCAAAAATATTTAAGTTGTCAAACAGAAATTCCTTCTATATACCAATTTATTGTTACAATGCTAAGATGAACTAATAACTTAGACAATAGTTTGAATAATAGTTAGATCATGTAGTAGATCAACAAATAATTTAGACTCTGAGTCGAAGCAGAAGGGATTAACAAGCAAAGAGTGATGTGTCTCCTATGTATTATTCGTAAGCTTTTCTCAAGCAACTCCTTGCGGAAGGGTTGGCAAGTTGATTCGGTAATGACAGAAATTTCTAGTGCATTTTTGTAAGTGACGAGTCTGATTTGGGTAAAACCACCTCTCGCCCTTTTTGTCTCAAAGTACTCGTATAACCCACACCACTAAAGTTTTGAATAAAAATTTAAGTATACACTGCACTTACTATGTTTGAAAGGACCAGAAAATCGTTTTTTTTTGGACCTCGTAGGGTTATTGTACACGAGACCACAAGGGCAAGGACACCGAGTTATGCAACAGATACAATTTTAATAGATCCGCTTTAGTAGAAAAATACACACATTGCAACAAGTTAAAATGGAATCTTACCGATATTTTTATGCTTATTTTTTTACTTTTGAGCCTTAGACGCGCATTTTATATTTTTAGCCAAAAGATGGGCTTGCTACAGCCCTTTTAAGCCGGAAACACACAAGAATTCTCAGTTTTAGTACCAAATTTTCCATTCCAAGTCTGAGCTTCAGACTGATTTGGTAATTCATTTATAAGATGGCGGATATAAAAAGTGTTATTTTGTGACTAAAGAGCCATAAAGTAACGTAATATATGCATATATATATATATATATATATATATATAATATATATATATATATATATATATATATATATATATATATATATATATATATATATATATATATATTATATATATATATATATATATATATATATATATATATATATATATATATATTATATATATATATATATATATATATATATATATATATATATATATATATATATATATATATATATATTATATATATATATATATATATATATATATATATATGTGTGTGTATAGTACCGGGCTCTTGCACTCGACCTGCGGCAGGCTTCTATTGTCTTCTAAACGCAGACAAATTGAGCCTTTTCTTGATGTCATGACGTCCAAACGGACGTTAAATTAGAAGTGGTGCCTTTGTAAAATTACGTTTTTTTTTTATTTGACCCTTAACTTTTGCCTCTCGGCTTGTCTTTTTTCATTATGAAAGGCATATTACGAATCTTTGTTTCTTTCAATTGTTCTGGTGTTGGGACAAGAACTTCTTTTTCTTCCAACGATTTATCTAGTCCAGATTTTCGATTTTCAAAGGTATGGAAGGCATTGACGACCACCTTTGTTTCTTTTAATTGTTCAGGTGGCGAGACAAAAATTCTTCTTTTGCCCTGGCTTGTCTTTTGTCATTTTAGAAGACGTGTCACCAAACCTTTTCTTTCTTTTAATTGTTCAGGGGGTGGGACAAAAACTTCTTTTTCTTCCAACGATTTATCTTGTCCAGGTTTTTGATTTTCAAAGGTATGGAAGACATTGACGACCACCTTTGTTTCTTTTAATTGTTCAGGTGGCGAGACAAAAATTCTTCTTTTGCCTTGGCTTGTCTATTGTCATTATGGAAGACGTATCGCCTAACCTTTGTTTCTTTTAATTGCTCAGGTGGTGGGACAAAAACTTCTTCTTCTTCTTCCAACGATTTATCTTGTCCAGGTTTTTGATTTTACAAGGTATGGAAGGCATTGACGACCACCTTTATTTCTTTTAATTGTTTAGATGGTGAGAAATTCTTCTTTTGCCTTAGCTTGTCTTTTGTGATTATGAAAAACATATCGCGGAACCTTTATTTCTTTTAAAGATAATTTCTTAAACCACATTGGCCTGACATCACATAAAGAAAGAAAAACGAGCAAAAATGGGGTTTTTATAGGCCAAATGAAAATACTGAAAAAACAAAGCGAATATTTCGAGAGGACAAACGCCTCTCTTCTTCAGCGCGAAACGAAACGATGTATCCAAAGAAAGTGCCGAAGAGAGAAAAAAAACAACAACCGAATATTCCGAATATTAGTAAGTGTAATGGTCGTTGTTTTCTATGCAACGATTACTTCATCCCTCGAAGTTATGTTAAAAGCACTTTATATAATAAAAAGTTTCAATGTTTATTAACTGGGCATGTAAATTGTAAAAAAAAACTAATATTATTTATTTACTAGAGTGTAAAAATTGTTATTTACAATATGTGGGGAAAACTATTAACAATATATACATATAAGAGATTTTCGGGACATAAAGCTATAATTACCCGCAAAAAAACCTAATAATTATCTAGTTCAACATTGTAATAATAGTACTTGCTCGGTATCTAATCTAACCATTACAATTTTAGAAAATCTGGACCTAGAAAGCTTTACCAAAGAAGAGAAAAATAACAAATTTTGCAGGCGAGAAGATTATTGGATCCATGCTCTGGGTACCACTTATCTTTTTGGGCTAAATGATCGAGTTGCGAAATACAGAGATATGTCCAATGTAGTTGCTAACTGTATTAATGGTTTAGATGAGCACCCTTCCTTTAATTGCCCCACTAAACGTAAAAATCGATCAAGAGGGCATAAGAAAAATAATAGAAAGAATTATTTAGATTCAAATGTATTTTTAATTGTTTTATGTCTGATATTTGAGACTAATGGAATGGCTAGTTTAATTAAATATTTAAATAAGTTAGCAAGGAATAATTCAATAAAAGTATTCTGGATTGCAAAAAATAATACAACGTGTAACTCTAAAACTAAATTAATTTATGATGCAGTTTGCATTTCAGCTAAATCAAAATTTATTTCGAAGTATAATAAATCTGATAAGATAGTTAAGAAGGATAATAGATTATATATGTCCGTTAATTTTAGTATTAAATAAATGGAAGATATTAATTTACCCAGAATCTTAAACCAGCGGAGAATGAAAAATGCCCTTCTAAGTAATTTTCCGTGTAAGGATAGTCCAATTTTAACGTAAAAATTTTCAAAAACGACTGGTCAAATGATTTTTAACTATAATTTAATACTTGAAAAACTTGACAAGGAGAGTAATTGGAAACCGGTTTGTAGTTCCGAGCAATTTTTACCGTATGTGAATCAAACTTACGAACATGTACCACATAAACCAGCAGGTATTCTTAGTGGATTAAAGAATGATTTAAATTTATTTATTGATAAATGGTGCAAGAAGGAGAAAATTACTAAAGAAAGTTTTTAGAATTGGATGAATTTGATTTTGACTAGTGCACGAAATACCAAATATAGAATTAATCCAAATAATTCTGAGAAAAATTCAATATTTTATAATGCAAATATGAAACAAGCAATAGCTAGAATGAATTTGTAATTGTACCAGTTGATAAAGCTAGCAATAATTTTGCTATAATTTGTAAGAAACTGTACTGTGACATTTTATCAAAAGAGTTACAAACAACAAATACATACGAAAAGGCTCATCTAGAGGAGAATGGTTTAATTGAAAATAAAGAAGAAAGAATTTTGAAAAGATTCAATATTAAAATTAATGATAATGATAAAAAGAGTCCTTTCTTATATTGGACGGTAAAATTTCAAAAAAATCCACCAAAACCACGTTTTGTTAATGAAGCAGCGAGGTGTCCAACCAGAATTGTGGCCACTGATCTTTAATTTATCTTTAAATTTATCTTTAATATCTTTAATTTTAGAAGAAATTAGAAATAAATTTAAAGCATATTGCTCTGGAATTATAAATTTTTCTAACTTTAATCCATATTGGAGTGTTAGTAATTCATTACAAGTTATAGATTTTTTGGCTATTGTTTCAGCTAAAAGAGTCGATTGATTTGATTTTACTACTCTGTACACAAAGCTGTCACTTAATTTAGTGTTTGAAAAACTGAAAACGGTCATTAAGAAATCTTTCTTTTGTTTAATATCGGATTTTGAAAATTGATACTCTAAATAAAAAAGCCCGATGGACGAATTTCTTTAGAAGTACTATTAGTTCAAGATATTATAGCTAGGATATGATAGACGATTTATTGGAATTTGTTCTGTTCAATACTTTTATAAGGTTTGATGGGAATTTATATAAACAAATCGCTGGCATTCCTATGGGTGGGAATGCTAGTCCGTTTATAGTGGACTTGTTTTTAAGTCAATTAGAATATGAATATATGATAAATAAAAATAGCCCAAGTAATGCAGAATATTACCTTTCAAATAATAAAAGATATCTGTGTGACCTCTTAGTAATAAATTGCGCGGAGTTTATTGAGATTTCAAAAAAATATTTATCCGCAAGAGTTAATTCCGGAGCCTAGCTATGGGACAGGACACTCTGACTATTTCTTAGATTTAAATATTAATATTTCAGATAATAATAAATTAGTTTTTTAAATATATAATAGAACGGATGATTTTAATTTGACGTAATTAATTTTCCATTCCTCGAAAGTAATATACATTCAAATTGAACTTATTCAGCTTATTATTACCAATTATTTAGGTATGCAAGAATTTGCAGTAATTACACAAATTTAAAAAATGGATGTAAAACGCTTGGCCAAAAACTGGTCTTAAGATGTTTTTCTGCCAATAAAATTAGTTGGCAATTTAAAAAATTTAGTTTTCTGTATCATCAACTTTTGGTAAATATACAAAAAAATTATAAAGAAAAACCGAAGGATATTTTAATATAATTTCTCTTTCACTTTTCTTTTTGGAATTTTTTATTTGTACATTGTTTCCAAACCACCTTGAAGGACTTTAAATCTATAATTGGTTCCAGATACCAATAAAACACTTTGTTTTATAAGTCAAGTCCCGACCATAGTCTTTAATTGTTCCAGAATTGTTTTTGCGTTTCATTGACCAATGGGATATCATTAAGGATAGAACCAATTTTATTTTGTATGTATTTTTTGAATAGTTTTAATAGAACGCATGTATTTCACAAGTTTTGGCTAACATAGGGATACCACAAAGATCTTATGGAAGACGCTCCACTGTGCCGGGTGAAGAAAGTAAAGCGTCGAAACCCGTTAAGGGAGGTGGTATTCTTCTGATGAGCCCTAATGAAAGGTTACTACTTGGAAATATTTCGTTAGGTTTATGCTGCTTTTGCTGGTAAATTTACAACAGCTTACATTTATTGATGATGACTTTGCATGGATTTGGACATTTCGATTTGGTTTACGGTTTGGTTATACTGTTTTGTCCTAGGTAATTGAATAGATGAGTAAGGTTAAAACCTTGCTCAAGTGCGCAATTATCTCAATTGCTGGATTAGGATGACAGTTCTTTTCTTCTTCTCTGTCTATATACATATATATATATATATATCTATATATATATATATATATATATATATATATATATATATAATATATATATATATATATATATATATATATATATATATATATATATATATAATATATATATATATATATATATATATATATATATATAGCCTATATATATATATATATATATATATATATATATATATATATATATATATAGGCTATATATATATATATATATATATATATATATATATATATATATATATATATATATATATATATATATATATATATAATATATATATATATATATATATATATATATATATAGTATATATATATATATATATATATATATATATATATATATATATATATATATATATATATATATAGCTATATATATATATATATATATATATATATATATATATATATATATATATATATATATATATATATATATATATATATATATATATATATATATATATATATATATACTATATATATATATATAATATATATATATATATATATATATATATATATATATATATATATATATATATATATATATATATATATATATATATATATATATATATTATATATATATATATATATATATATATATATATATATATATATATATATATATATATATATATATAATATATATATATATATATATATATATATATATATATATATATATATATATATATATATATATATATATATATATTGCCACTGGATATTGGGCTAAAACCCCTAACTAATCACTCCGAACAGGGCTGCCCCAACCTCTAGGGGTGGAGTCCACCACAGGGTTTCTTAATCAGAGCCCAAGTCTAGAGACGGATGGGCTTGCGACCCTCCTCCGGAAATTGATTGCAATGAAAAGTAATCCTACTCAAGCCACGAATCTCATTGGTTTTAATGCATTACGACCTCGGCACGCCCCAGGACATTCTTTCAACCATGCTGACCAAGGTGGGCTGAGCATAGCCAACTGGAATATTTTAACCATAAATAACCCGGGATCCAAAGATTTCCTAGGGCTTGAGATGTCGAGATGTGGGATTGGCATGCTTGGAATGACAGAAACACACCTGACGGATCGGGCGATGAAGAAATCGTCAGTAAAGGTCACAGGATGATTTGGTCAGGCCAAACCTCCAGTAGAAGCAGCGATGTTGGCCTGCTCCTAAACAAAAGGCGAAGAAAGAACCCATATCCCACAACCCACCATCAACTCAGTTCTACTCAGTTCTGACATCTGTTCGATTTTGGACTTCCCCTCACAATGTTTGGGCCATGGTGGGCAATTTCAATGCAACTGCATCTAGCCCCAGCGGAGCTTTTAAATTTGTAATTGGATCGGTTATCCCTGACTCTTCGAACGAAAATTGGACCCAACTCCTCCAGCTGTGCGCTATGCACGAACAGGTCATTCCCAACTGCGTGTTTCACAGGGAAGACATCTATAAACCAACATGGTATAGCAGTGACAGACTAACCTGGAAGATTATCGACTATATCTGAGTCAACCAAAGATGGCGCTCATCAGTTACGAATTGTAGAACATATCGTTGCGCTGAGATAGGGAACACTGACCATAGATTAGTTGCCGTGAACTTTTGCCTGCGTCTTAAAGCCCAGCCCTCAGAACGATGCCAGCCAAAGTTGGACGCCCAGAAACTAAAAATAGAGGCATTAGACCAAAAGTACTCAGTTTAAATTCAGAATAAATTTGAATGCCTGAGTACTCTTATTGACCCGGACACGTTCTGACAGACATATAAAAACGGTGAACTAGTGGTTGCCAATAATACCGTTGGTCACAAAATGTATTCAAAGAAGCCGCGGCTATGACAAGAAGTACTAAAAATAATTGAATAGCGCCTGAAAGCGCGGCTGGCTGGAGATATGCCCTCCTACAGACGACTAAA